>CAUYSK010043058.1:0-11584 GCA_963575035.1 Avahi laniger
CCTCCTGCCTCAGCCTCCCAAGTAGCTGGAACTCCAGGTGTGCCCCACCATACCCTGCTGATTTTTCTATTTTTCTGTAAAGATGGGGTCTTGCTGTGTTGCTCAGGCTGGTCTTGAACTCCTGAGCTCAAGCAATCCTCCTGCCTTGGCCTCCCAAAGTGCTGGGATTACAGCCATGAGCTAAGGGTAATTTATTATTGAAGAAAGAAAGAATTTGTCAGTAAATTTAGTGTAGCCCAAGCACACCGTGTTTGTAAAGTCTACAGGTGTGCACAGTAACGTCCTGGGCCTTCCCATCCACAGCAACTTCGAGTCACGCAAGCCTCATCCACGGTAAGTGCCCTACGTAGGCGCACCACTTAAAAAGATATTTTATGCCCTATTTTTATCTTATCTTCTCTGTGTTCAGATTTATTTAGATACACAAATACTTAGCGTTGTGTTACAATTGGCTACAGTATCCGGCACAGTCACACACGGAGCGGGTTTGCAGCCCAGGAGCAATAGGCTGTATCCCATATAGCCCAGGTGTACAGCAGGCTACACCATCTAGCCTGTGTGAGTACACTCCAACGATGACAAAATCGCCTCGCAATGCATTTCTAGAAAGAATCCCCATTGTTAAGCCACGCAAGACCGTGTACTTAAACACTTGCATTGTCGTCTCAGGGTCTAACTTCTGGAGAACCCAAATATACCATCCTCTGGGCTCACCGAGGCTCACGTCCAAACTTAAAAACACCTCCCTGTCCTTAAAGTCCAGATCTGGAAGAGGTGCCTAAAAAAAATCTCTGCCCATATTTCGCTGGTCACATGACCACAGGGTGTCACAAGGGCTTCTGGGAAATGTAGTCCATCCCGTGTCCAGGCTGCTGGTGGGCGTGAGCTGCGTGTTCCACATCCTGGGCTAGCGACGGTGACTGACCTGGCACAGAAACCTGACAGCCTCTACTCGTAAAGCACGTAATTCACTTGCGGGTAGTGTCACGTGCACAATCGTGTCTGTCTTTCCCGCTGGATTAACCCGAAAGTTCCTTTTCTGTTCATGCCCGGAGGAAAGCCAGTCTCCAGCCCTGACTATCTTGGTGGTGTAGCACTCGAGCCCTGAAGCGCAGAGAAATCCGTCTATTTTTTTTTCTATTTAGATAACACTTCCATGGGTTAAGTAAGTGTGTGACCCCGCCCCCAACCAAGCCTGGTCACAAGACAGACCGTCACGGAGCACAAAAATACGTAAGCATGCTTAGTTAGGTTGACCTAGTACATGTACCCAGTTTTCTTGGGAACACTTTCTGCCTAAATATTCTTTAGAGGGTTAAAAACAATTTGTTAAAGCAAGCATTATTTACACTCGGGGGGTTATTAGTGAAGCTTAAACATTGCACTTCTGAGTTTTTGGTGTGTTTTTTTTTTTTTCCTTTTCTCTAGAGGAGGCAGGAATGGGTGGAAATCTCTCCAGCCTCCCAGGCAGTGTATCCAGAGCCCATACGAGCTGGTTCTGAATCCTTTTTTTTTTTTTTTTTTGCCTTGGAAGCATTTTTTCCCACCATCCCAGCATCTTGCCAGCCCGTTCTTGCGAGCGCTCCTCTTCCTCCCCCGACTCCTGAGGCTTCTCCAAAAGCTCTCAGATTAAAAAGTGCTGAGGCCAGAGTCTCATCGTGCCGGGTTCTCCTGTTGTCATGGGAAGGAGCTGGCACGGACGCACTAACTCCTTCCTCCTCGGGGCGACCGACAACCTGGGGCCACCGCACAACCTGAGGCTTCAGCCCCTTCTGATAATCTCCAACACCAGCCTTCTACGAGCTAAGCCGTCATGCTGATAATTGAAAACAAATTATCCTTTTGCATTTAAAGAGTTTTGAAAAATTGAGGTGTTAAGATACATTTGATGAGACGTGCAAAGTGTATATGCTTTAAGTTCAGAGCACGGTGGATTTTTACAGATGTGTACAACCAGCGAACATCACCCACACCTGGATATACAACAACCCCGCACCCAAAAAGTTTTCCTGGAGCCCCTTTGATAGCTATTGCTGCTGATTAGGTTAACCTACTCTCGAACTTCCAATAAATGGAATTCCTCCCCACTACACACACGCCAATTGTGTTGTTATTATTTGCCATGGAAAACTGATATTTTCCTAGTTTTAAGTATTAATAAAACATCTGTAGGAGCTGGCTGTGGTGGCGCATGCCTGTAGTCCCAGCTACTCGGGAGGCTGAGGTGGGAGGATCGCTTGAGCCCAGGAGTCTGAGGTTGCTGTGAGCTAGGCTGACGCCATGGCACTCTAGCCCGGGCAACAGAGAGAGACTCTGTCTCAAAAAAATAATAATAATAATATAAAAATGTGGTAAAGATCATATAAAAATTATTAAAAAGAACTTACAATATGTAAATGGAAAAAAATCACTATATTCATCTATTTGATGGACTGTTGTATGGAATTAGAGATAGACACATTATCTATGTCTTCATAAAGTAAAACTGGGAGGAATTTCTTTTTCGGCTCAATAATGAAGGGATTCTTTGACATTTGGAGGCAGGATCTGAATTAGAAAAGAATTATCTGGATTAGGACATAGTAAGATTCCTAAAGTTTATAAATTCAAACCGAAGCTGAGTGGCTATAGTTAGTTTCAGGTTATAGATAACTTGAAGAAGATGAAATCTGAACTTTTGGGGGAGGAAGAGTAGGCACGGTGGCTCACACCTGTAATCCTAGTGCTCTGGGAGGCTGAGGCCGGAGAACCCCTCTGGCTCAGGAGTTCAAGAGCAAGACTCATCTCTACTAAAAATAAAAAGATAAGCCAGTGTAGTGACACATGCCTCTAGTCTCAGCTGCTCTGGAGGCTGAGGCAGGAGGATTGGCTGAGCCCAGCAGTTTGAGGTTGCTGTGAGCTGCAGTGACGCCGCTGTACACTAGCCAGGGCTATGGAGCGAGACTCTGTTTCAAAAAAAATAAATAAAATAAACTTTTTTTGAGGGATATTTTTTTTCTTTTTGAGACAGAGTCTCGCTTTGTTGCCTGGGGTAGAGTGAGTGCCGTGGCGTCAGCCTAGCACTCAAACTCCTGGGCTCAAGCGATCCTTCTGCCTCAGCCTCCTGAGTAGCTGGGACTATAGGCACATGCCACCGTGCCTGGCTAATTTTTTCTATATATATATTTTTAGTTCTCCAGCCAGTTTCCTTCCATTTTTAGTAGAGACAGGGTCTCGCTCTTCCTCAGGCTGGTCTCAAACTCCTGAGCTCAAACGATCCTCCCGCCTCAGCCTCCCAGAGTGCTGGGATTACAGGCATGAGCCACTGCACCCAGTCGAGGGGTGTTATTTTTTAAACTAGCCTGTCATTTTTTGTGTTTTAATCAGAGGACTTAATTGCTTTATATTTATTGTGATTGTTGATAGATTTGTTTTTAAACCTACCAAATTATTATGTGATTTGTACTTGTTCTGCCTATTCTATGCTTTTTTTCCCCTTCTCCATTTTTGTCTCTTTTAGGTTGATTTTTTTTTTCTAATTCTATTATACATTTAGTCTCTGTTTGCTGTGAAGTTATATAGCTTTTACTCTTCCTTTGGTGGTTGCCTTAGAGATTACAACATGCAATTTTTGGCTTGTCAAAGTCTCATGTTAACTCGTGCTTGTACCCTTTTCCAGTACAACAGGAGATTTTTAGAGCCTTGTAACTCCATATACCACCTTGCTAAATTATATATATTGTGGTCTTGTCTTGTATTAATATTTAATTTTGTAGACATTTTCAACTGCACAAGACTTTATTTTTGTTTTATGTAGTTAACTATTATTTAGATTCACTAGCTGCTATGGTCTGAATGTCTTCCCCAGAATTCATATTGAAACCTTAATCTCCAGTATTGGCCTTTGGGGAGAAGTTTAGGTGAATGAATTAACCCTATAAAATGGGCTTGTCGGAGTAGGTTTGCTCTCTTGTCCTTCTGCATTTTTTTTTTTTAAAGAAATGAGGTCTTACTATGTTGCCCAGGCTGGCCTCGAACCCTAGGGCTCAAGCAATCCTCCTGCCCCAGCCTCCCGAGTAGCTGGGACTACAGGTGTGCACCACCATGCCCAGTTCCTTTTGCCTTCTGCCACATGAGGACATAGCAAGAAGGACCTCACCAGACCAGATGCTGGTACCTTGGTCTTCTCAGCCTCCAGAACTGTGAGTAAATAAATTACTGTTCTTTATAAATTACTCAGTCTCGGGTATTCTGTTATAGCAACACAAACAGACTAAGACAGTAGCATAATTATTATTTTCATTGTTCCTCATTCCTTTCTGTATCTCTGACCTTCTTCATGGACTCATTATCTTTTGGCCCAAACTCAATACTTGTAGTATGGGCTTGTTGGCAATGAATTCTTACTCTATTTTTTCTTAAAAATGTCTTTATTTCTACTTCATTTCTAAAGAGTATTTTCACTATTTGTAGATTTTTGCCAAGTAACTAAGGCAGTGGTTTTCTTTCAGTAAATTGAAGGTGCCATTTCATGTCTTCTGGCTTCCATTGCTTCTATTGAGAAGTAAGCTATCATCTCAGTAGTCATGCCTTTTATGATGATCTGCTTTATTTCCTCTTGCTCAAGAGAGTTTCTCTTTTTATTTTGTTTTCAGCATTTTTACTGCAATATGCCTAGGTGGGTTTTCCTTTTCCTGTCCTGTTTGAGGCTTGCAGGACTTCTTGAGTTGGTTGGACTGATGTTTGTACATTTATTTCTTGCATTACCCCAGATCTACGCTCTAGCCTTGTTGCTACACATTCATGTTAACTTCCACTCTGTCCTCTATGGTGGCTGCTCCCAGTTCCTTGTCACAGTTGAGCACAATCTGCCTGTGTCTTATCTCATGCACCTGCTATGTACTTTGATCTCCTTGCCCGAGGCTGTCCCAGTGTGGCAGAGGCATGAGATACCGTGGTACACGCTCACTGCTCACATGTACACAACCTTGAAGTGCGAGACATGTCACCTCATGTAGTGGTCTCTGCTCAGTGGAAGTGGGGAATTCGTGGGTAAGTTTCTCTCCCTTCCTTCTTGGAACCAGATTGTTGAAGTGGCAGTTGCTCATATACCTTCTCTGATGATGCCTCATGAGATAAGATAAACTTGCCACAGGTGTGTGGCCACATTGGTACAACACATTCTTTATACCTGTACTACTGCCTTCTCCATCTCACACCACCTTTACTTCACTCCTGCACTTTACTCCCCGGTAAAATGGTAATATGCAAAAGCTTTTGCCTTATGCTCTGATTTCCAGGGGATCTGGAATATAGCAATGTTTTTAATCAGTTTGGAAAATTTTCACCTATAATCCATTCATAAACTTCTTCTGACTCACTCCTTCTTTCCTTTCCTTCTGAAATTCCAGTAAAATACATGTTAGTTTTTTCCATCATATCATCTAGGTTTATTTTCCTCTGTTTTGTAATTTTTTTCTATTTGTTCTCCATGCTTCATTCTCGATATTTTCTTCTGTCCTATCTCATGGTAATTCTCCTTTCAGCTGTACTAAATCTGACTTTAAACCCTTCCACTGAATTCTTATTTTCAGGTACCATACCTTTTTCACTTCTAAAATTTCTGGGTACTTCTTTTTAAAATCTTTTATATCTTGCCGGGGGGGGGGGGTGGCTCACGCCTGTAATCCTAGCAAGCTGGGAGGCCGAGGCGGGCAGATTGTTTGAGCTCAGGAGTTCGAGACCAGCCTGAGCAAGAGCGAGACCCCGTCTCTACCAAAAATAGAAAAGAAATTAATTGGACAGCTAAAAATATATAGAAAAAATTAGCCAGGCATGGTGGCACATTGCCTGTAGTCCTGGCTACTTGGGAGACTGAGGCAGAAGAATTGCTTGAGCCCAGGAGTCTGAGGTTGCTGTGAGCTAGGCTGATGCCATGGCACTCACTCTAGCCAGGGCAGCAAAGTGAGACTCTGTTTCAAAACAAAACAAAAAAAATCTTTTATATCATTTCCTCACACTATCTTAAATTTTGTTTATTTGGATATAGCAATCATAGTTACCTTAATATCTAGATCTGTTAGCTCCAGCCTCTGGAACGCCTGTAGATTGAGCTTTATCACTTATGATTCCTACTGGTCTTCATGTCTTCTCATCTCCTCACATGCCTGCCTACCTCTGAGTGTGTGATGGACATTTTATTTGAAAGACTGTTCACATAATTTGAACCCTAGGATGTATCTTTTCCTAGAAGAGATTTTCAGCTGTTTTTATCAGGTGCCTATGAGCACTATCATCATGGGTTACCTTAGTCCAATTTCAGAGACAGAATTTTATGGGCCACCCAGGTAACTGGAAGCTGGCCTTCCGTATGAGACAGGACTGTGTTTCTTTGTTTCACCCTTACTCCTGGGGTACCACCATTTAGGTAAAAGTGGGGTGATTTGATAGAATCTTTCCTTTAGTGGGTCCTGGACTCCAACTTACAATAAGGCTGTCAAAAGAACTGCTCATCCTTTCAGCTGAAAAATGTCCTCATTGGAAATAACCCCAATTGCCAGGATTCTTATCTTCTGGATTTTGCTAAAATCTAAATTAAGTGAAAAACAGATTGTCAAATTATGTGCCAGCAGAGTCAAGCTGGCAACGATCCTTTTCTGTATTGATAAAGAAATCTGATAAGTAGTTTTATGCTTTAGGAATACAGAGCCATTACTAAAAGAAGCTGCCACATTGCAGCTTTAACTCAACATTATGCCTAGTGCTACAATGTATCAAGTAAAAAAGTAATCAAAAGTACAGATTATTTTGGAGGTCATTTTCAAAGGACATAACAATAATTTCTATTGTGTGTTTGGACTTGGGTCAAATAATGTTTTCTGGTAAACTTTACATTAATAGAGGACAAAATGCATGGATAACAGTAATACAAATTCACACAAGTATCTGTCTCACAAGGAAAACAAGATAGGTATTCTTGCGAAAGTTTTCAACTTAACATCTTATCAAATAAGAATCTTTGCATTTGATTTATGATGCAAAGCAAAATTCTCTCTATTGCTGCAGAGGAGATGGTGCATCATCTTCATTGTTTTTTTTCTTTTTAGACAGACTCTCAGTTAATTTCAAGGACTCTTTGCTTAAAGATGGTGTCTGGATAAGAAAAAAGCAGCCTGTGGAGATTGAACATACTTGCAGATATGGAGAAAAGACAGACAAGACTATTACTTACTAACAGTGAAATTAAGAGGTTATAGCATTTTTCTTGTCTAGTCTACCATTTTTGTTGTTACCAGATTTAAATCTGCATAATTACTTGAGCTTCAAATTTGCTTTCTCTTAAATACAAAATATGTACTTTTAATACTTACACAGATAGCTTTTGATGCATTCCTTTAAGACCACAATATATACAGCATTTTATCAGTATTACCGCTATATATATGTTTACCATAGTTCGCAATATTGCTAATATGCCTTGTATAATTTTCCTAAAATGTCACCAGTTTGTGTAACTCGGTCCCATCTCTCAGACTGTTGAAATGTGGCAGTTTCTTTTTGCATGTAAATATACAAATCCTAAACAAGTTCTAATTGAAAAGAATATCAGTATCATATTCCTTGTCAATAAGAACACACACTTCTCCTTTGTCAACTAATGTGAAATCTAGAACCAAGAACTCTCAAAGGACCATGGCCCTACTGGCCACCACATCAGGAGTGAGCAAACTTTAGCGATGTAGTCAAGGCATTGCCAGCTTGTTCCATCTGGTGGAAATTTACTATTCTATTCCTTCAAACTGTAGTGTTTCATTTACGTCATGGAAACTGTGAACTTTTTCAACATGGAGAGTTGAGAGATGACTCATGTTGGAGGTACTATATAACCAAATGTATAAGGTGAACATATAATTTCTAATCCAAACTGGGATACAAACTGAGAGTATAAAGGGGTGCTATTAATAATTATTTATGCTGAGATATTAGATATAAACTGGATTAGTAATATGCAAACTTGAACTAGGCACACCCTATCTATAATGCAAGAAATGGACCAAATACGTGGCAGACATGGGCAAACATAGGTCCCACAAATAGAATAAGTGCCCTTATGAGTTGTAATATTTTTCTTCTTAAAGCTGCAAGTTTCATCCCAGGAACAAAAGGGAAATCTACTTTGCAAGGTCATATTTTTAGCATAGCCTAGGCCCGGTGCCACTATTGATATATAACAACAATCCAGGAACAGTTTTTTTCTCAATAGGATGAAATAGAGAAGTACCAATTTTGCAAAGTTAAAACTCCATCATGCCCAAATCAATACTCAGCTAGATGTCTGCCTTCCTCTGCCCAGCCATCACTCCTGCCATCCCAGATGAAAGGCAAGATGTCATAGGGATTCCTCACGCAGTGATGAATGGTATGTGAGAGAAGATACAAAAATTAGAGATATCTGTAATTTTTGTGCATTGATATGACAATATAAAATGCATTGTTATTGTATTCACAGGTCACCAAGTCATGTAAACAGTCATAATTACTGGTTTTGGCCCATCATTTTTAGAGGTCAACTTTACCCTTTCCTTGACAGAGATCCCTCTTCATCTGACAATTGTGACTTAAGTTCAGGTAGAATGCTGCGGTATCGAGCAAATGTCAGGACACTAGATTGTTGAAACACTCTTGTTATTCCAGTGATGAGCTCTGTATCAATCTTTGTCACTAGAAGAGAGGATTAATAATCTTGCTCAATCCCTGCATTTTATAAAAATTCCCAAGAAAGGACTTATTTCCTGATGAAAAGGAATTTTAATCAGTTTCTGACAAAAATTGGTTATCAGTAAATCAGGCCGCCTAGCGTTTGTTTTCACTTCACAGACAAGCAGGGCAGCTTTGACAAAATTGTTGAGCAATTACAAAAAAAAAAAAAGGGATGGAAGCATGCCAATCACACCTAATTATTTCTAGCACCCCCCATGGGTTACGTGAGCAAGGTGAGGAGTACACCTTGGTGTTACCAAGTAGTCAGCTGGGGGCTCCAAAGGATATACTGCCAGTTTTCTGACTTTGGAGAAGGATAGTAAAGATACCTAAGAACAAGAAATAGTCATAGTCATGGCTGGATTATTAATAACAGAGTAGCAACGTTTTATAACAGCCACAGCAGAAGGTAAAATGCTCCATTAGGAATTTTATCTTATCCAAAAGTGAGGTCTCTAAAGAGGGCTTTTTTTGCTTGTTTTTATTGTGGGTTTTTTGTTTTTTTGCTTTTTACAATTGTTTATGGGTATGAAGGACCCAAAGGCATAATTAGAGTTAGTACAAATATTAATAGACTTTTGAAAAGTGAGAACATATACTTGAATCTAAAAGTAAGCTCTGTTATGTGGGAAAATTACACAGAAGACAAAGAAAGTTTCTACTACCTCACGTTGAAACAGATTGCAAACTCGGAGACACAGTCTTCTGCATCCAGTCCAGGCCTCGATTCTCTGTTGTAGTCGAGTTTCTTTCATTCATCAATTTTATGTATCTTGATATGTACATATACGTGACATCCATATAGTCATATCAAGCAATGTTTAAATGACAATGTAATTAAAGTTTTAAAATTCCGGTTTTTAAAAACCAAAATAAATCTTATCAAGAAGATTATAAGACAAGGATTAAAATGCATGGATTGTACCACCATAATTTAAGTGTTATGAAGAAGAAATAAATTTGTATCTGGCCAAGAATATATAGTTAAAACATACACACACACACTAAGAACTTCTGCTTCTGAGACAATGGAGTAGACATACTTTTCCCAATTCCTCCTGCTACGTACAACTAAATACCCAGGACATTATATGTAAAAGAAACGTAAGAAGACTCTGAAATGTGGGGAGAACAAGGCAGACCAGCTAGAAAACTCAGGATCCAAGGAACAACAGAGTGGTGAGCTGAGTTCCTTGGATTTTCTTTTTTGCCTCCTATACCTCAGTCTTGGAGCCAAAGAAGTCAGCAAACTGGAAACACCAATGGACACAGACAAAAATAGCCCCAATGAAAGTCTGCTTTTTCTAGCCAAAAGATTAGGAAAGGAGTAATTTAGCAAAACACAAAACTTTCAGATGATAACCACTCTACTCCAGCCAAACACCACAGAGAGCCATGCCAGCAAAATCTGAGTGGAAAGTCTATACATCCAAACTTGGGAAGCTGTAATGAGGGACCCTAAAATCCCTACTGGGGTGGTATCTGAGAAAACTGAATAGGGAGTTGAAACTTTCATTCCAATAACCAAACTCTACCCTCATCCCTGCAGAGAACACATAAGAAGTCCGGACTTCTATCCTCACCTGGCAGTAATGAGGGACCCTTCCTCTTCTTCACAAGGGGAACTATCAGTGGAGATCATGTGAGAAGAGGGAACTCCCAGCATGCGCAGTGGTTATGAGGTAACCCCTCCGCAGGTGTGCATGGGAGCAACTGGAGAATCTGCATATCCACCTCCACCTGGCAGAAATGAGGCAGCAACTCCCCTGTCCTGGCTGGAGCAGTGCCAGAGAGAGCCCACTAAAACAGAAAGGCTAAGTTAGATCCTGAGTGTCATTACATAAAAGGAAAATATTCAGTTTTTACACAAAAATCACTCATATACCGAGAACCAGAAATATCCCAAGTTGAAAACTGTTAATAAATAGATGCCAACATTGATATGGCAGAGATATTAGAATTATCTGACAAAGATTTTAAAGCAGCCATGATAAAAATGCTCCAATAAGGCCTGGTACGGTGGCTCATGCCTGTAATCCTAGCACTCTGGGAGGCCAACTTGGGAGGATCACTTGAGGTCAGGAATTCGAGACCAGCCTGAGCAAGAGCAAGACCCTGTCTCTACTATTTAACAAAATAGAAAAATTAGCCAGGCATCATGGCATGCATCTGTAGTCTCAGCTACTTTGGAGGCTGAGACAGGAGGATCGCTTGAGCCCAGGAATTTGAGGTTGCTGTGAGCTAGGATGAGGCCTCTGCATTCTATCCAGAGTGACAGAGCAAGACTCTGTCTCAAAACAAAACAAAAAAGCTTCAACAAACAATTAGGCACACACTTGAAACAAATGAAAAGTCCAAAAGCTTCAGCAAAGAATTAGAAACTCTCAGCAAAGACATAGAAGGCACAGAGAACTAAACGAAAGTTTGGGGACTGAAAAGTGCAATAACCAAAATAAAAGGCTCAGTAGATGGGCTGAACGGCAGCATGGAGGGGACAGAGAGAAAAAAGAGTGAACTGGAAGAGAGAAAAATAGAAATTACCAATCTGAACAACTGAGAGCGAACAGACTGAAAACAAAGTGAGCAAAGTCTCAGGGACTTCTAGGGACTGTAACAAAAGATCTAACATTTATGTCATGGAAATCCTGGAAAGAGTGTAGAAAGAAGATGGAGCTGAAAAAGTATTTGAAGAAATAATGGCCAAAATCTTCCAAAATGTGGCAAGGTACCTGCAGATTCAAGAATCTGAATGAACCACGAACAGAATAAACCTAAAGAAATCCATATCAACCTGCAGGATCTAAATAACATTTATCGAATACTCCATCGAACAACAGCAGAATAC
>CAUYSK010043060.1:0-33085 GCA_963575035.1 Avahi laniger
TCACATGGCAGAAATACTCTGCAAGGATTAGGGGGATTTGGGGGGGTAAATCTGCAATTAAAGGACACGGGGAGCACTGTAGGGGGGAAGGGCATGCCTTTAACCTGCACTTGGGTGAGGCAAAGACATAAAGTGTAACCACAATGTTTGCACCCTCACAATACCCTGAAATAAAAAAAAAAAGAAGTGATTTCCGATCCTCCCCACGGTTTGGTCATTGCCCTGCCACGTCCCCTTCCTTGTGTCGCTGTGTGAATCTGAGTTTGCTCAGAAGGAGGCCCTGAAGCATGGTCCTGTGTTTGATCTGATGTGGGAGGTTATCCCAGGAGGCAAAGCAGGGGTGGAGAAGTGGGGCAGGCAAGCAGGGGGCCGAGAGTGGCTTCCCATGGTGGGCAGGTGGGGCTTAATCCCCCTGGGGAACCCCCAGAGATGGTGGGGAACACCCCTCAGGATCATTCTACTGGAGGGAGGAGGAGATGGGGTATTTGTCCACTGACTCCCAGCCCTCACTGTGCAGAGCTGGTCCTGGGGTGTTAATGCTTCAGCTCCCCGGGCCTGCCCTGCCTGGGTGCTGAGCGCATTCCCAGAGGAAGCCTTTGGGCAGAGGGTTGGAGGTGCTTGATGAAGAAAGCCAATAGGAGATGCATGTGAACTCTGCCCTGAAGCTGCGGGGGACCCACAGGGTTGGCCCAGGGGATGCTCCATGTAGCATCAGCTATGTGGAGCCCTAGAGGGCTGGGGAAACCTCATGGCTTCTCAGCAAGGCTGCTCACTGCCCTGCTCCTGGTCTGTCTCCTGCCTCCTTACTTCTGTATCTTGCAAGAACTGGTCTCCGGCAACTGTTCTCAATGAATGGTGTATAAACACACACACACACACACACACACACACAAACACTTTGCAGAGTTTACATGACACTCAAGATTTAGGTTCTCATCATTTCCCATTTCCTGGCCTGCTAGAAAGTGTTTTTGATATGCCATAATGGTGAAGTTTACTTCTGCAAAAACTGCCGTAACTGTTTATATTCTTAAGAATTTACTGCAAATGAAATGAGATGAAAGAATGCTTGTAAGCATACAAGTGTTTTTGCTTGAATTTGGTTGCAAATTTTCTCACACTACAGGCACGTGCGTGAACACATAACTGTTCTCACAAGTCCCCTACCCTATTGGGTAGTGGGAAAAAACTAAATTTTTGGTCAATATGGTAGACTCAGGCTGATCCTATCATTTAAACAGTGACTTTAGATTCGCTCAGTCTCTATGGTTGATTCAGGCTTTCAGATTTTCTTCAGCTACCCTGATCCTCTCCAAGATGGAGTCCAAGGTAACTTTGTGGTGTTGGAGGCTCAGGGCAGTCCTTCGGGACGCTCTGGCCATTGTCCACTGAGAGATGACTGGTCTGATCCTATCTCTGGGCATCCTGCTAGTTTCTGCTTCTGATGTCTTCCATTTTTTAATCAGCTTTTTTGGGACCCAGTACCCGGCCCAGACCATTTGTCCTGCAGCCCTCAGCTCGGGATCACATTGCCTTTGTCATAGTAACCTTGGAGGCTCGCAGTTGACACCACCAGTGCTGTCCTCCATGGAGCCTGTGGGAACTTCTGTGTACCTTCCCTGCCACCTGAGAGCTGCAGGAGACTTTGAATGCTCAACACGGGCCCTCCCTTTGTGTACCACACCTTCCTGCTTATTTTACACTCTCCAAATGCCACCCAAGGTGTCACGACGGGGGAGAGAGGACAAGGAAGAACAGAATCTGCAAGCAGGTAAAATCAAGGGCATGGAGGACAGTAGGAAAGAGAATTCCTTCCAAACAGCAGAATCAGGGGCTGCTAGACTAGCTAACCAAGAAAATTACCCCACTGCCAGGGCAGGGAACCCTTCAATCTTGCCAAGATGGATACAACAATCATCATCGTCTTCTTCAACACTGTGCATTGGGTATGTTGGAGGCAGTCAACTTGTTCGTTAGTTCGGAGGTTACCAGACCATGAGGAGCTACCTTTAGGTCTGGTAGAGAGACCTGCACAGCACCTAGAGACCCTGGCGTTGGAGCTGCATGATAAGTTGATCAGATTTTGTGGCTATCTCCCTTGGGGCTGCTCAGATACTTAAAGGTATTCCGGGGGCAGACTGGCAGTGATTGCTAGATTACTTTATTGTTATGGTGACTATATAATTTATGGTCTAAATTAGAATACTTGTGGGGCAAAGGAGGGCTCTCAAAACAATTAACATTATGCAATTATAATTAATTCAAAATAAAACATCATTACCAAACACTAAAATTAATAGTTATAGATTTGTCCCTAACAGTAGGTGACAAAAAACTGTAGAGAGAGAGTTCAGACTACCCCTTTTACCCTCTTTGTCAAGACTGTGTAGCCTCAGCTTCTCACACACGTTGACTCTGCTGACTGGTGGTCTGGAGCCTTCGTATTTTTCACAACCTGTGGCACAGGTCACAAAACAACTGGACGATCTGCCAAGTAGCTGGCAGGGACAGCAGCATCAAATACTTTGTCCACCACCCCCAAAGAGGAGGAGTTGACCATCAGAGCTGCTTTTGTCTAAGCGTGCCTGGTTTCATCCACGAGCTCCAGGCATGGTGGGCCCTTACAGGGAGGTAATTAGTGATGTTGAGCATTTTTTCATATGTTTGTTGACCATTTGTCTATCTTCTTTTGAAAAACTTCTGTTCATGTCTTTTGTCCACTTTTTAAGAGTTTTTGACCACTGTGAAGTGAAAGGCCCCGTGTTGGCTCTGTCGTGGTGGAGTTGGAGGGGGTGTGTGGCAAAGGGGAAGAATTCACAGGAAGAAGTCTGCCCTCCAGTAGCTATTTTATCATAGAGGAAGTTGGAAGAGTGTTGCTCCATGAATTAATATAGATGTGTTTGCAGACAGGAATTGTCTTAGGAGTTTTGCAGAGCTTTGCCCTGAAGGAACATGTGAATGTGTTGGTTTGCATTTCAAATGCTGTTACACTCGGAAGGGCGTCTCTGAAAGACAGTGGCAGCTGTATCCCACAAGGCGCCGCGTTTCTCAGACCTAAAGGTTTGGATTTGCTTTGTAAAGCAAAGTGAATCTGTTAAAAACTACAGGTTGAGAGCTGACAATGGAGTGCCCGCCGGAACAGACAGCTGCCCGAATGGCTAAAAGCAAGCTCTTGTTTAAACACTCTAGACTACCTATCTCCATTCACAATAACCTAATAAATATGGAGCCAACATATCTCTGTTTAACCCCTCTGTTAAGTGATAAACTTACCTTAGAACTTAGAAGTTAACCTTTGAAAGATTTTGTAACCATTTGTTCACGTAGATAGAATTAGTTAAAGAATCTGTAGAAGCCTTTTGAAAATCTGTTAACCTGAGAGGAACTACCTGTTGTTATGTAAATCTGTTACCTCTGGCAATTAATCACTATTCCCTATAAGTTACCATGTAAGACCTCATCTGGGGCTTTTTGAGACCCATGGAGAAGGTCTAGGCCCTCTGAGATCCCGCTTTGCCTATAATCTTCACAACTTATAAAACTATATCTTTGTCTCTGTCTTCTTTTATTTCTTTTATTCTCCATTTTTCTCTATTATTTTTCTTATCCCTTGCAACTCTACCAAAGGGACCCGGCTTTTTGCAAGGAACGTTGGCCAACGTTCCCGGCAGAAGAGAGCACAGGTAAGGGGAGTGAGGGCAGAGTGCTGGAAGGGCAGCAAAGGAGACGTAAACAACGTGCAGTCACAGCAATTGGAGAAGCCTTCTCCAGGGCGGGGAACTGGGGAGAGCACACAAAGGAAGTTCTGGAATGAGTCAGCATTTGACTGAGTCTTGAGGTGGTCATGGGATTGCTACAAGTGGAAGTCAAGGGGGAGAACACTGCTGGTGTTTACGGAGTCTGGGGGACAGAGCTGTGACTTGGTTTAGCTGGAGACCAGGGCGTGTGCTGGGAGCAGCTGAAGGAGAGGTTCCACAGGCTGCTTGTTCCCGAGGAAAAGGGCTGTGAACGCCAGACTAGAGCCCTTGCTCATGATCGTTAAGACAATGAGGAGCCACTGAAAGTTGAGCAGGGAGGGTGGGTTTGAGTAGTTCTTTAGGAAGATGCCTTTGTCAACCGGGGCAGGATGAGTGGAGAGAGCCTGGCGATGGGGAGGGCAGTGAAGGGTGTGGGGACAGTGTGTGTGACCAGTGTGAAATCGGATCTTGGCTTAAAGGGCGGTCCTTGTGCAACAACCAGCTGCCTAAACCCAATGCCAACCACGTGACAGTACTTGCTGGCTGAAGTTGCCACTCTGTTATGGGGACAGCAGCAAGGGCAGAGGAAAAGATGACAGCAGATGCAAGACAGGAAGTGTCCATTGTTGCCACACTCAAAACTAATCAGACAGATTCGGTCCCACGGGAGCTTAGCGATCAGTGCTGGGGCTTGGGAAGTGCTGGCAGAGCTGCACAGGTGACGGAATAAAAGATTGCATGCTCAAACAGACCCACCTCCCTGGAGGACCTTCCCTGGGAAACGGGGGCGGGGCTGGGGTGGAGGATGAAGCAGGGAGGGAAGGCAGGCAAGGGGCCTCCTGCCATCTGAACTGCTCCATCATCAAAGCTGTAGGGGTGAAATGCAGCAACGCCAGCAACCTGGATCTTTGTGGCAGGGCCGCAGAGCAGAGCCTTAGCTTCGTCACCTGTGGAATGGCAGGCATTTTGAGGGTTAAATTAAACAATTCATGGGCAGTGCTTGCCAGAGGGCCCGAAACATGGCAGACTGGCATCGTTCCCCGTGGGTGCTCCTGGAGCAGCATGCCGTGGAGCTACGGAGGACCCTTCATTTCAGAGCCTTTTCCTCTGTCCCTGGGAGGTGTGGGGACCCTGGTGGCTTTGCATTCGAGGTTGTAGTGGAGAGGCCACCATGTGGATTGATTTGATGCCATTGATTTCATGGTCCTGGCACCACGCCATCAGGCAAATCGCTTCACTATTGTGAGGACTTCCCACTCCCTCTCCTCGCTGGCCTGACCATCCCTAAGTGCCTCTGCCCTATTTCCTGCCTTCCCCAGGCTGTCAAGGAACTGTCGGCCCCATGATGAAGGCTCAGGAATCTGATGGCCTATCCTGGGACTGCTTGTGGTACTAAAAAGAAGAGAAGAAGAAGGTCAAGAATACAATTGCACGACATTTTGGACAGACATGGAAAGCTGCGTAGGGAGGCAGACATGCAGGAGGGCTGACTGGGGACCTTAGGTGCCAGGTTACGGCAGGTTCCTCCCTTCCTTCTCCTGCTCCCCACCTTTCCTGCCTTCCTTGCTATGATGAACAGCATGGACAGACTGGACCGGACTGTGCCCTGCAGCACACTGCAAGAAGAAGACAGACATGCACGCAGAGCACTGTGGTTGGCAGTGACAAGTTCCCTAGAAGAGACTCAGATTGTCTTAGTCCATTTCGTGCTACTCTGGCAAAATACCCGAGGCTGGGTAATTTATAAAAACCAGAGATTTATCTTCTCGCAGTTGTGGAGGCTGGAAAGTCCAAGACCACGGCAGGTTCAGCTGTCTGGTGAAGGCTACTCTCTGCTTCCATGATGGCGCCTCATCGCTGCATCCTCCGGAGGGGTGGAAGGCGGTGGGGAAGAGCCGAAATGCTGCACGAAAGCCTCTTTCACAAGGGCCTTAGTTCCAATCTTGGCCAACTCACCTCTTAAGGGTTCCACCCCTCAGTACTACCAATTGGCAGCACCTGGATCTTGGAGGGCGCATACTCAAACCACAGCACAGGTGACGAGAAATGGGAGTTCACAGCAGGGAGCAGTGACTGTCTCCTGAAGGGCTAAGGGTTATGGGCGGCTTCAGGAGGAAACGGTGTGGGCTGAGGTCTGAGGGGTTGGTAGGATTTGGACATTTGAATAAAGGGGTAAGGCAATAGCTTGAGAAAAGTACAGGAAGGAAGAGGTGGTGGTTGTGTAAAGGGCTGAATCCTTCATTTTGATCAGACTTTATGCGTATGAAGGGAGTCGTGGGCCAGATTAGGGAGGGTTGGGAAGGCAGAGTGGGATTTGGGATTGAGGCCGCAGCATTCGGGAGGGGAGGGTGATAGAATCAGAAACGTGTCCTAGGAAGCTGAATGCGTGGGCACTGGCATTGCGTGGAATGGGGTGGGGACGAGAAGCAGGGAGGGGGCTTGAAATACCGCAGAGGTCCGGGAAGAGCTGGTGTGCAAGCTCAGCACGCCGGGGGACGACCAGGAGGCAGAGATCGATGGGTTGCTGCGGAGTTAAAATTAGCAGGAACTGGCAACTGATTGAAGACTGGGGCTAAGCTGCAAAGAGGAATCGAGAATGACTTTTCTGCTCTTCCACGTCTGGGCTGTCCAACTCCACTCCTTCCTTAGGGACACTGGCTCCTTTTGGCTGACAAATTGTCCTGCAAGTTTCCCATCTGTGGGCCTCGCCCGCTTTCCCCCCCTTGCATTCTGATGATGGGGGTGAATGTTTCCCATAGAGCATCGTAGCCGTACACAAAGAGGTATTCTGGCTTTATAACGGACCATGGCAGTTTTTACTTCAATTTTCCTGAGGATTTCACATTTAGAAAGGCTTTCACGGTGCCTTTACCCTGTAGGAAAAGAGTCAAGTTTTCTCCAGAGACTTTAGGCTGGTGTACGGATTATTAGGTTGTGCTTTTATTTTTGGTGAGGCAGGAAGGGGAGGGAAGGGGCTTGCTCCCAGACATTGCTGACAAAAGGTCTTGTAATTCGACGATTTTTTACTTGTTTCACTGGGTGTCTTCCTCAGAACCGTAATCAATTAGGCCCGGGGCAGGAGCTGCTTGTTTGCACGGGTCTGCCTGCCCAGTTTCCACTGGAATTCTCCCATTTTCTCACTCCGTCTATCATCTAGGTCTGGCTCGAGTCCATTTAGTGACAGATAATATGCCAAAAATCCCTCTTCCTTTAAAATTTCTCTTGTCATCAATATCTTAAACATTTTCTTCCTTTTTCCTTTCTTTTCTTTCTCTTCTGTTCTTCCTTTGCTCCCACAGATACAAAGATGTGTAGATGTATCACTGCAAACTTTCTAGGGGGCAGAGGTGCTTAAAACAACAAGCTCCAGTCGGCAGTCTGTGTCCTGGCTCCGCGGCTCAGCCCCCGTGTCTTCGTGCAGGGATCTGGGCTGAGAGGCTGCCTTGATCTCGGCCTCGTGGTATAGCAAGAAGAGCAGGGATGGACCCAGCCAGTGGGCTTCAACCTTCTGCTTGGAGGGGGACATGCCACTTCAAAACAAGTTTTTTCACCACTGGTCACCCAGACCCAAAGCAATGCCAAGTATGTTAAGTTTTTGTTAGATTTTATTTCAGCAGCTGATTTCTGTATTTGTCAGCTTTTCTAGATTATACTGCGGTGGACACCCCTCCAATCTCAGTGGATGACAAGAAGAAAGCTCTAATTCTTGCTATGTGCTATGCTATGATGATTTGCCAGCTTTGGGCCCAAGGCAGCTCTTAGCTTGTGACCCTGCCCGTGTGTCTTCTTCATCTTGGCTGAAGGAATAGCCCTTGGGCTCCTGGCAAAGGGCAAAGAACCTCAAAGTTGCTTTTATAATTTTTGGAATAGAACTCTTTGTCCAAAATGTGTTAGGACATGGTTCTCTTTTCCCTCTGTCCTCTTTCCTTATCAGATCTCCAACCTGTAGCCTTGGCCCACAGCAGGCTGGGCAAATGGGAAAGGCTATTTGGCAAAAGGTGAAAAGATTTAGAGCTTTGTTGGCTTGGTTGGCTTGATGATGCTTTTAGTTTTGCTACAAGACTCAGTGACTTAGCAGAACAAGGTCGATCTTGCAGACGTTTTACTTTGAGACTGGAAGCAGAGTTCTTTGTTCCTCCTCTCTGTCCCCAGAGGTACTACTTGTGCCATGACTCCTCCCCAGCTCCCCTCCCCCTTTGCCAGAGGTGGGGGGAGAAAAGGTAGACTCCCAGGGGGAGGGAACTGGGTTGAAGAGATGGAGGGGCCATGGGGAGTGGAGGGGTGCAGGGGGTGGGGGAGAGGAGGGCAAGGGAGGGAGCCCAGAGAGGCTGGTTTCTTTGACATCCAGGGATTTGCTAGAGAGCTATTTTGCCCAACACTGGTCTCTGTGTGTGTGTGATTATCTAATCATACGTGTTCTGTTTCTGGAAATGGTTGTTCCTTGCTGCATTTCCAACAGCTAAGAGCATAGGTATATAACCTCAGTACATGATACAGATAAATGTAAAGGCTGTTTTGTGCATTTTTGGGGGAGGTGGTACGTGACACTCTAAGTCCCCTCAGTTCTGCAGAATCCTGAGACTCTGAGAAGTACAGTTTGAACATCTAAAGAAGACAGTCATAATCCAGTGGTCCAATGTCATAGAATCATTAAAAAAGAGCTCTAGAAAAATATTAGTTTTTTTTTTCACTGTGATTGTTAGAAAATGAGGAGCAATTGTAACACCATTCCTTGAAGAATTCTGGAAGAGGGAAGACATTGGCCAGAAGTCATGGATTCCTTATACACAGCTTATACTTTGATAGAGATACGTACTCTATGATGAGAACATTTTGTCCTTTGGTCTTATCAAAAGGAACTCTGGCCACTTTAAAGGTTCTAACGTACCTTGCGGGCTTGGAGGAGCAACTGCTAGTAGAGGTGGTACATTTGGGCAAGAGCGTGGAGGAAATCGGTTAGGAAACTGGAAGGAGAGGGGAGAGATCACCCTTCCCAGGCTGAGGAAGGCTTCGTGGATGGCTGCTAGCTTGAGCTTGTTTTTGTGGACTTGTTTGTGGTGAGGAAGGGTCGTGTTTTCTTGCAAGTGGGTAACTCGGGACCATGATCCTGAGCTCAGGAAAGGGAACCAACACTCAGCTGTGTAGAATCGAGGTGATCCTTCACCTCCCAGTGGCCCTTGACGGTGACGAGGCGTGTGGTTTGGGAAACAGCTGTGGCAAGACAACCTGTAGGCTTGAAGAATTTCTCTTGCTTCCTGCCAGCTGCCAACTCTGGGAAACCAGGACTTGTTCTTTCCCACTGAGTTTCCTTCAGAGAAACATGTATTTCGTGTTTGTAGGGAGAGGGAGAAAAAAGAACATTCATTTCTATCTCTTCCTTCTGTGGAGACGAGTTAACTAGTGAGGAGGAGGAGGTGGCATCTTTTTGTGAGGATTTATTGGCAGCTCAGGGGCAGAATGAAGGGATTTGTAGCCTTGCTGTTGAAAGGGGTAGATTATCTCTGCATGCTGATGCCCGCTGAGAAAAAGCCAGGGCCGACTGCTGCATAGGTCAATGCCAAATTGAAGCGCATCTCTCTTTTTTTGAGATCATTTCCATAGCGTTTTATTCACAAACAATGAATGACTTTCTGTTTCTCAGGAAAAAGAGTCATTAACATTTTTATTTATCACTCATGGGTTATAATTATGTCGTTATAAATATGGGCACTCTGAAGAGATCCTGCTGAGGAAAAACAAGGTTTTTTCTTCTGATAATGAGGAGAAAACAGAGGTGACTGATCCCATTCAGTGATGATTCCAAACAACTGGCTTTGCACTTGAGGTGCATTGAACAAGATTCTGTCGAAGAAATATCCACTTAGTAGTAGTTTCGGGCTACTAAAAAATGAAAAGCAACTATAACATTAAAAAACTAAAGTGTTGTAATTTGAATTGGTTATAATTATTTGCAGGAAGAAGTTTAAGCAGTGGATTGGACACTTAAAAAGATCGGAGTCCTTCCTTCAAGCAAAATCACACAGCAAAGGCAAACGTGCAAGACGGACCAAAGAAGCACTGCTGGGGGAGGGAGGCAGGGTGCCTAGAGCCCATCCCGTCTGTCACCCTCCCTGCCTCTGCGGTGACGGTGACGCTGAGCTACTCTGCGGATCTCTGGGTCCTGAGGGCTCTAGTTTGAACACACCGGGTGAAAGAGCAAGTTTTCCTTGAATCCTGAGCCCACAGGTTTCGTCCATAGCCTCCAGGTCCCCAGGGCAGATGGGGTGACATGAGCCATCTAGAGTGTGGGCACAGCCAGTGTGCTCCTCCTGCCCAGCCTGTAGGTATCTGGGGTCCAGCCCAGGCTGGGGTTCCGGAGCTGGGGCGGGCGGTGCTGACCTGCAGAGGCAACATTCTGTTTGGGGAGCAGTCGAGGTCCGCAGAGACTGTCCAAAGTGTGAAGCCCAAAGGGGGTGTCGTTGCTGTATAAAGACAGAGCCTGAGCAGAGGGCCTGCCACTGAGAGCAGGTAAGATTGAGCCAGGCCTCCAGGAGTGGGGATGGGAGGCAGAAGTTGGGTTTGGGGGTACAGGAGAAAGGCTCTGTGGGGTCCTGTGGTCTTGTCTTCAGGCAGGGAGGGAGCTGAAAGCTCCCCAGGGGGTCCGGAAAGGGTCCTAGCTGTGCAGAGATGTGGGTTGAGCCCCCTTCTCCGCATCCCTGCTTGGGGATCTTGAACCCATTTTGCGATTCGGGGGCCTTGGAGGCCTGGGCCACTGGTTCAGCCTGTCAGCTCCCTGTCGCTGCCTGGATGGAGGCGGGTTAAAGATGCGCTTCGGAGCTTACACTTGACAGGGATTCAAAGTAACTTCCCACATAAAATTTAATAGTTAGCAATCCCGAATAGCTCAAACAAACAACGCACTTACACTGTCTGTTTGTGCTTGACGTGAGCCTTGTACCGCTGGGAGTTTAGTCTTTTGGCCAATTTCCTTTCCATGTTGTTCCAGGGCCCGGCTATGGTCATGGGATTACAGAGCAACCACCTATCTATGTTCTCAAGTGCTGAACACCCGGGCCTCCTCCCCAGGCTGAGGGAGGGGAGGAGCGCCTGCCGGGAAGGTAAGAGTCGGCATGTCCACCTGTTGGCGGAGGTGGGAGAGTGAGACGTGAGCGGAGGAGATACGGAAGCAAGCGACCTAGACCAGTGGGCTGCAGAGTGAGAGGACATGCAGGCAATGCCAAGGTGAGGGTGACCACCACGCTCACAGGAAACGTAACAGAAGCACCACAGGCACATTACACACCAGCCTACCTCCCTCCCAGTGGCCTTTGACCCCACAACACACCTGGGCCTCACCATATAAGGTGGAAAACTGCCCCCTGCTTCATGACACGAAGGAGACAACATCCCCATTGGTCAAGAAGAAAGAAGAAAAGAGACAACGTCAGGAAGGAGGAGAGGCCAAACAAGAGAAAAAGGGATGGCACAGAAACCCCAGTGCCACTGTCCCTTGGGACACACGCCTGCTCCCACACCGCCCGCCTTCTGGAATGTGCTATCGCTTGCTAATCTTTCTTGGCAGTCCGCCTCCTGGTCTGGAGGTGCACTCGCTTAATAAACTGTGCCGTTTGCTGCTTCAAGACCGTCTCTTGCTTTCACTCTTTGATTGCGATAAGACAAGCACCGAGTTCAACAGCCGGCAGTGCACCCTGCTGTGTGTTCAGGCGAGTCATCACCTGCGGCCACCAGAGAGGGGACAAGTGAGTGCTGGGGAGGACAAAAACTGAAGAATCCTCATTATCTCTCCACCTAAGGTTCAGAAATTGTTTTCTTTCAAAAGCGTCTTGAAAGCAGGCTCCTCCATTGAGACCCAACATGAAGGGCCGATGTGGATGAGAGCATCCATTGTTGAAACGCAACCTCACACCGTGGTGATGAGCTCGGCCTCTCCAGAGGAGTCCTTACTCCTTCCCGCTGCCTGTGGCTCTTGTAAAGTTGTGGGGAAAACCCTAAAAACTGGAAAGTCATTTTAAGGTAAGGCTAGAAACCACTAAAAATAGAATCTTAAATTAAAAGGGAAATTATAATATAGATCTCTTCTGGCCCTATCTTTTGGCAGCTTGGGGAATGGAGGCTCAGAGCCCAGAGCCCGGGATTGCCTGTTTTTCAGGTCTGGGGCCATCTGCAGGGGCTAGTTGAGGCTCTGGGGCCACATTTCCAGAATCCTCTGTGATACTGGGGAAGGGGCAAGGAGGCTTCTGAATAAGGAGCTAGATTCTTTGGACATGGAGTTGGCTAAGAGTTTTGGCTGGGTTTTGACAAGTTGGGGTCACATTTCTAAGACCAAAATGCTGTAGAGGCCCTAAATCCCTCAGGAAACATCTGGAGTTGATTAACCTAGATCTGTCCAGAAAGAACCAAGCGTGATCTGGACTCAGTTAAGCTTCAGGAAACACAGAAGAGACAGGAGGGTCCAGCATACTCTGCTGAAATCTGGATTCCATTCCTCAGACTTTGAGGCTACAAAGAGACTTGAGGCAGGGTGTCTCAAGCTCATGTGGCAATTTGGTGGCAGAGTCGGATTTAAAACTTCTGGCTCCTGACTGACTCCTGGTCCAGCGATTTCCATCTCCACAGTGCTACCTCTACCTTCGCGTGACTCTACTCTGCGCCAAAACTGTGGCTTCCTGAGAACCAGCCTTCCCTCCCTTTTGCCTTCTCTCTCTCCCTTCCTTTCTTCATTTTTTTTCTTTTCTCCCTTTCTTCAACCTTCAAACATTTGGTGCTTACCATGTGCTTCGAACTATGCCATTTTTGGAAATACAAAAATGAATAATACCCAGTCTTGCTACCTTAAATCCTAAGCTTTAAATAATTGTCCATCAATAAAATGGAGAAAGCTTCACCTGAGGACTTACGAGATCAAGAGTCTTTCTCATTCCATTGTCATTTACCAAAGGCTATACCCAAAAGCCAAGAATCAAGTCTAGAACCAAGCACATATTTATTTGCACAGGAGTTTGTGCTACTGATAGGGTTGGTGAAATCTAATCTTAGCCAGTGGAAATGTTTCAAGAGGAAAACATATTTTCCATCCGTGGAGTTGTGTGAATGTCTCCCTCAGCCACTGACTACCATGGCCCCAGCGAGGTAGGTGACTGGCAAGGGTGGTCGGGAGCTGGAGGGAGGTGATGAGGGAAAAGATATGGGTGAAGGCCTGGGCACCAGCAGGTCTGAAGCCAGGTTTGAGTGTTGGCACACTCTGGGAACCCAAGACAGAGCATTCTGGGTAAGGGCTTAGCTTGAATTCTGAAAACAGTGCGGACTGGAGCCACGGTAAGGAGACAAGGAAGAAGCAGACGTTGAAGGGTGTGGCAAACCCGAGTCCAAGACAAATCTGCAGCAGACACGTGGAGCAGCCGTGTTGGGGAAGGCTTGTGTTCTTTCCTGTTGCTCAGCCAGATACAGGACCTGACTTCCCTGGGTGAGCATTGCAGATGGCTGAAGAATGCAGCCGCAAAGCTTTCTGGGGCTCCCCGGAGGTTGTCATGGCCACCGACTTATTACGAAGGGCATGGGGTCCAGGAGGGGCATCGATTGTACAGAGTTGTCTGTGTCTTCTCCCTCCCGACCGCACAAGGCAAAGAGAAAACTCTCCGTGGGCATTCCATCAGAGAAGTAATTTCCATCCACTTATTCAAGGTGACAGAAGAGCAAATGCATAGCACAGTGGCATGCCCGCAATTTGAGAGCTTTATTAGAAAAAAGGATTGCTATAGTGTCCTCCTCATATAATAAGCAAAAATGTGGACAGGTGACCGCAGCAATGGAACAAGACCATCGGAGGAGAGTAATGAAGAAAAGGCATTTCTTTTGAAAACGTGTTTTGTCAGCTTGCCACCTGCAGTCGGGTTTGAGAGGTGTGGGTAACAATGTTCTCCCATAGTCCCAGGTCACCTAAACATCATATTCTTCATATAGCCTACTCTCCAGAGATATTAATGAGAACCCAGGAATTCACAGCCCCAAGTCTAGAGTTGGTTTATTTGTTTGTTCACCAAACACTGGCTAAGCACCTGAAAGCTAGGAGCCAGGTATTCAGATGTGAATATAATATGACTCTGCTTTTAAAGAGCATAAAACCTAGTCAAAGAGACAGAAATGTGCATTAATCATAATGCAATCATGAAGACCCTATAGAAGGGTCTGGGCTAGATGTCCTAAGAGTATAAGAAGAGAAGTGCCCACTTCCACCTAGGATGGATTGGGAAGGCTTCAGTAAAGAGGTGACCCTTGAGCTGAATCTTGAAGGGTGTCAGGCAGACAAAAAGGGAATAGTGTTCCAGGCAGACGAAGGGAATTTGCAAAGATAGAGATGTGGAAAAAACATGCCATTTTCAGAGAGTTTGACATAACTGAAATCCAGGGAAATGTAGAGGTGGGAAGGAATGTGACTAGAAAGATAGGCTAGGGCCAGCTCCTTAAGGCTCTTCTGTTCCATGTTGAGGAATTTGATTTTATCCTAATGATCATGTTAGGAAGTGAATTGCGTTCCCTAACCCCCAATGTGATGGTTTTTGGAGATGAGCCTTTGGGAGGTAATTAAAGTTGATGAGTTCATAGGGGTGGGGCCCTCATGATGGGATTAGTGCCCTTATGTGAAGAGGGGAAGAAAGAGACAGAGATTTCCCTTTACACCATGTGAGAACACAGGGAGAGGATGGCTCTCTCAAGCCAGGAAGAAGGCCTTCACCAGAACCCAAACATGCTGGCACCCTGATTTCCGATTTCTAGCCTCCAAAACTGTGAGAAAATAAATATCTGTTGTTTAAGGCACCCAGTCTATGGTATTTTGTTATGGGAGCCCACACAGACAGACTAACATAGGTCACCCTTGGCTTAAAACATTTTTGGGGGCTAATTTTTAAATTTTTTTTAGAGACAGGGTGCACTCTGTCACCCAGGCTGGAATGTAGTGACATGATCATAGCTCACTGCAACCTCCAACTCCTGGGCTCAAGCCATCCTCCTGGGAGTACAGGTGTGTGCCATTGTGCCCTGCTAATCTTTAAAAATTTTTATTTTTGGAGAAATGAGGTCTCACTCTGTTGCTCAGGCTGGTCTTGAACTCCTTGGCTCAAGCAATCCTCCGACTTTGGCTTCCCAAAGTGCTAGAGGTTAGAGGCATGAGCCATTGCGCCTGGCTTAATTTTAATTTTAATTTTTATTTTTAAATTTCTTCTCACTCCTTTGTAGACTCAAGGAATAATTTTTATTTTTAAAAGCCCTCTCAAAACATATGCAGAACCCTAATATATAAATTTAACTTAGACTGTGTGTTTTTCTGTTGTCTACATTGCTGATCGAGGCAAACCATCTAATAGGGAGAATAGGAGAAGCAGTTCTTTAATTTATTTGATAAATATCAAGAGCTTGTTTTGCACTAGGCACTTCTTGTTGTGCTAGGGTTACAATGACTAAGACAGACCAGTCCACTGCCCTCATGTGTCTTACCTCCTCACAGGGAAGGTAAGAAGAAAAGAAATAGACGAGCAAGATAACTTCAGGTACTGAAAACACTATGAAAGCAAGAAAACAGTGACATGCTGGGTGTGGGGCTGGTTGTCAATGGGTTGGGGAAGGCGTTTCTGAGGAGATGCCCTTGGAACTGAAATATAAATAACCAAAGAGCTTTCACATGAGGGCTTGAGCATGCGGGAAGCTGCAAGTGCCCAAGAATGAGAGAAGGTCAGGAGTTGAGAGGCCATTTGCCCTGGTCCCAGCAAGAGATGAGGTGCATAAGGCCAGGAGTGGAGATGCAGGGGATTTGGGGTTAGCAATGGATGCATATTTTGGAGGTTAAGCCATTGGGAGGATTGGCTGGGGGTGGAAAAAGAAGAGAAAAATAGGACTCTCAAGTTTCTAGTTTGAGTAACTGGGTAGACGATAATGCTGTTAGTGGGGGAGGAATAGTCACATCAACTCGATATTATGGAAATAAGTAATTACATCCAACGATTTTTTAAAAATTCCAACTTTTGCTTAGGTGTCGGGTAGACTTGGCTTTAATGGCCTGCGCATCAGTAGTTGTCGTGTTCGTCCATAAGAAGTAGCAGCTGCCTGATTCTGCAAGGAGACGCGTTGGTTCCCACAAAAGATTTGCCACGCTGGTCATAGCTGGGGCTGCTGCAGCCCCACGCTGTGTGGCCAGACACATGGAATCAGGTAGACAAGAGACTTGCTGGGGAGTTGCCTGGTTAGACCAGGTGGGCACAGGGAGAATTTCCCGCTCTTCCTAGAGGTGATCTCTGTGCCTACCTTTTGCCTGTTTTCCTTTAAATCCTTTCCCACCCTTGCTCTGCTCTGCTCTGTGGCACAGGGAACTGCATTTGCAGGTGGGTTTGGCCAGTTGAATTCCAGATAGATTTGGCCAGTGAGAGGCACTGACTGAAGATTGCAGGGGAGGAGATGGGGGAAGTCAGGTACTTCTTCCTCTTTTTCCCTGTCCTGGGTGGGGCTCACCTCCCATGAGACGGCTCCCTTTCGCGATGCCCAGCACGGCAGCCCCGGCTGGGCCCTGCCTCTCCCTCTGGCTCTGATAACGCCACTTCTTTGCGCAATTCTTCCTGCTCCAGGGTGGTAGTGGATTCTTGCTCTGGCTTCACCATTTCTTCTTTGCTTTTTGGGCTCTTCTATTGACTGTTTAATCAAATTCTCAAATATTTTTAAAGATCCACTGTGGTTTCTTGTTCTTAAGAGGACCTTGGCTGATACAATATATTTTGTCTGCTGAGTTCTAAGAACCCCTAGATGTTAAGCGATTTAGCTTATAAAGTCCTGCATTTTCTGGCTCTTTCCCTCTTGCTTTCTCCTGGTCTGTCACATTTTCGTTCTGTGACAAACTTATTCCCTGCTCAGGGCACTTGCCCTGTTATCTTCTCTGCTCAGAAATCTTTGCCCAGATCTGCACAGGAGCCTCGTTTCTAAATCAACTGGATATCTAGTGTCACAGTTTCAACATATCTGCTCTTACACTCTTCTCCATTAGATTGGATAATCAAGAGTTTCCCAAATTAGCTTCTTTGCATATCTTGTTTCCAAAAAGCAAACATGCAAGAACTTTCTTTTTGAGAATCTACTAGCGGCGTGTGAGAGTTCTTTATAGTTTCATGACCCTTTAATAGCATAGGTCTTTGATGTTTAGACACCAGAAGGAGCTGTCAAATTTCATGCAGGTATTGACTGATCTTGCTCAACAGTTAAGGAAAAAAAAAAATCTCTATTTTGTTTTTAGCTTATACTATTTTCTGGGTGTATTGTAGAATGTTTTTGTTTTGGTCAAATGCCTTAGCTGGAGAACAGTGAAAACATTTGACAGAGCTTGTTTTATAAGTAAAGAAAGCTATGATTAGAGGAGGCCAGAAAAGGCCCCCTGATAGAGCATATTTTGCCTGAAGCTCTGCTATTAGATTTCCATCAGTCTGGAATAAGTCATGCTTTTAAAACGCAGCTGCTCTTTGAAGAAATCCCATCAGTCCTTCTCTTGGTGTTGTAAAATAGTTCAATTAACTTTCCTTCTGGCTTCTGGATAGATCAGATTCTGAGGAACTAAAAGTTTGAGGGGAGTGGTAAACAAAAATAAGGTTGATTTTTTCAGGTAGAGGGACTTGTCTAAAGACGGCTGATGAGGGCATGGTGCGTGTGTGTGCGTGTGCGCATGTGTGAGCACGCACCTCTGTGTCTGCACTGTAAGTGAGCAGGTGCCCAAAGTGGTGGCAGGGAGAAACCAGGGCTTTTCTTTTTCTGTTTTGCCCAGACTTATCTCTAGAGGATGCATCTTGTCTAGAGGACTGCACATCCTGGTCTATGGAGGATATGTTTCATTACCCCAAGCAAAAATTCTATTTTGGAAATCTGTAACTATCATAAAGAGAACACTTTCCTGGAATGAATGAAGTTAGGCTTCTTACCTTGTTTACACATTCCAATGATCATTTATGTCCATTAGTATAGCAGTTCCCTCAGGTGATTGAATGTAAATGAGTCATTAATAATAAATATTCAAACCTCCTTCCTGAATTTACAGGCACTGTGGGAAATGGTTAAGGGCTAACCTAGTAGTCTAGGAAAAACCCCCAACTCTCTCATGTTTAGTGTACATAAATAAAACTTATATATGCTATCTTCCATCTGGGGAAATTGAGATGCTATGTTATCAGCAAACCCCAGACTAGATGGGCTATTTCAACATCCAGCCTGTTTACTTCAGGGATGGGACAGCCGTTCATAATGCAATTTACATCCAACAGGTGCACCATGGCTCTAACTAATTGATGTGAAAGATACAGTGGAAATAATCTGAAGAGAATGCCATTCTGCCATTGCCTCCTGGACCACGCAAATTTCTAAAGAAGATGCTAGAATGCTAGTTTACAAATTAGTTTTTAGACTTTTACATGTTTAATGGCTGTTTGCTTGCTTTTCTGGAACTAGGAAATGATTGACATGTAGCTTGCAGTGAAGACTGCATTTTTTTTTCTTACCACTTGTGTAATAGCTGGATGGAGAGTGGAGAATAAGCTTGTGCATTTTGTACTTATCTTCCCTCTTGGATTAATGCATTTCATATAATTGTTGGTTTTTGATCTATTGGTATTTAGGAGACTCATTAAAGTGATTGAAGAGGGATAAAAAAATTTTAGTTGAGTAGCTGACCTATACTCTGGAATTTGCAACAACTGTTCTTATCTTCATGTTTTAGAAATCCTTGCGCAGTCAGATGCAGTTAGTCAAAGCCAAAAAAATCTATAATCTTCTAGGTTAAAATTTCCTCTATGCTCAGGTTCTATTAACCAGTAGATCAGTAAATATTTATTGATTCTCTTCTATGTTCCAGGTACAAAGGCTATTTTAGGTGCTCTAGGGTTTGTTAGTCTTTCAACTGTGAAGAATCAAAATCCTGGCGGCACCACTTTACCAGACCTTAAGCTATACGACAAGGCTATAGTAACCAAAACAGCACGATACTGGCACAAAAATAGAGACATAGACCAACGGAACAGGACAGAGAACCCAGATTAAAATCATCCACATATTGCCATCTGATCTTTGACAAAGTAGACAGCAGTATACACTGGGGAAAAGAATGTCTATTCAATAAATGGTGCTGGGAAAATTGGATAGCTACATGTAGAAGATTGAAACAGAATCCACACTTCTCACCACTCACAAAAATTAATTCAAGATGAATAAAAGACTTAAATCTAAGACATGAAACCATAAGAATTCTAGAAGAAAATGTTGGAAAAACTCTTAGAGACATTTGCCTAGGCAAAGAATTTATGAAGAAGACTCCAATGGCAACCACAGCAATAAAAATAAATAATTGGGACTTGATTAAATTAAAAAGCTTCTGCACAGCCAAGGAAACAATCAACAGAGCAAATAGACAACCTACAGAATGGGAGAAAATATCCGCATGCTATACATCCTATAAAGGGCTAATAACCAGAATCTACAAAGAACTCAAGCAAATCAGCAAGAAAAAATCAAACAATCCCATTAAAAAGTGGACAAAAGACATAAACAGAAGCTTTTTAAAAGATAGACTAATGGCCAATAAACATGTGAAGAAAATGCTCAGCATCACTAATCATCAGAGAAATGCAAATCAAAACCACAATGAGATATCACCCAATCCCAGTGAGAATGGCTTTTATCAAAAAGTCTCAAAACAATTGATGCTGGTGTGGATGTGGAGAGAAAGGAACACTATACACTGTTGGTGGGACTGCAAACTAGTGCAACCTCTATGGAAAACAGCATGGAGATTCCTCAAAGAACTAAATGTACACCTATCATTTGATCCAGTAAGCCCTCTGGACTTTTTTACCCAAAGGAAAAAAAGTCATTTTATCAAAAAGACACTTGCACTTGAATGTTTATTGCAGCACAATTCACAATCGCAAAGATGTGGAATACACCCAAGTGCCCATGAATTCATGAGTGGATTAATAAAATGTAGTATATGTACACAATGGAGTACTATTCAGCCATTAAAAAATGAATCAATACTTTTTGCAACAATCTTGATGGAACTGGAGACCATCCTCCTAAGAGAGGTATTGTAAGAATGGAAAAACAAACACCGCATGTACTCACTATTAAATTGGAACTAACTGATCAGCACTCATATGCACAGATGGAGGTAAAACTCAATGGAAATCATGCAAATGGGAAGGGGGAAGAGGAGATGGATGAAATCATACCTAACGGGTATAATGTTCACTATCTGGGTGATGGGCACACTTATAACTTTGACTCAAGCAGTACAAAAGCAATCAATATAATCAAAACATTTGTACTCTATAATATTCTGAAATAAAAAAGAAATAAAAAAAAAGAATCGAAATCCTATAACAAAGGTGGTTGGTTGATTTAGAAGTTCCCAAAGAGTGTGATTATATCTGTGAAGGCTTTAAAGCAGGGGCTGGTTGGATCTTAATTTTTGTGGGTTCAGGAACTTGATTTTGTCAGTGATTAGGTCTTTTTGGGATCACCTCATGCTATCTAACCTACCAAGAGATTGTATATATCCTCAACTGAACACGTTGTCTGTGGCCTTCTCAATCTCTTTAATTTTTTTAACCTTTGACTATAGCGTCTGGAAATCCTGATGCTTTCCCAGCATCCTTTATAGCTGTTTAACTCAGTTGTAGTCAATGAGATAAAATGAGAGGCCTGCTCAGGGCTTCTGGGAAAAGTATGACTTTCCTGATAAAAGGGACAGACGAGCCTGATACTGCCTTGTCTACATATTTGCTGAATGCAATGTGATGCCCAGAGCTGTGGCAACCATCTTATAAACATGAGGTCACAAACACAAGTACAACAGGCCAATATGCCAAGGATGGTGGAATAAAGGATGGATTGAACCTGCACCCTTTTTGAGATTGTTAAACTAAAGCACTGGCTTAGACTACATTCTCTCAGATTTCACGTTTTGGTAATTAAATATCTGTTGCTTAAACTTTGCTGATTGAGTTGTTTCATGTAGCCAAAAAGCATTCCTAACTGATCTGGTATCCAAGACTGAGCTCCTTCTCCATATTCCCTCTGTCTGTTCTTCCTCTTACATTCCCTCAGTTAATGACAGTCACTCAGTTGCCCACGTCAGAATCTTGAGAGCTTTACTCGAGCCCTTCCTCTTATTCCCCACCTCCATCCCCCATTCCCTTGAACATATGGACTGTTTTTTGCTCATTCTTTTATATGCAACCCCTAGTACAATGCCTGGTACACAGAAGACACTAAAACACGTTTGTTAAACTAAATTAAATTAGAGTGACCAGATATTTAATGCCATGGATTAACACATGCATACCAAGTAAACTGATGAGGATAATCTTGAGATATTTAGGCTACAGTGAGTTTTGGTAAACCAGCCTGTCCCTTCATCAGACAATGTTTTTCCACTGACTAAAATTATTTTGTCCCCCAGATTCTATGTTTCTTTTACATAGACATTGTCACATGAGCATTGTCATATTTTTCCCCTTGGACTCTTATTTTACATTTTTCCATGTTGAAATTCCTCTTTCATGATATTTTTGCCCCTTAAATCAATAGTATTGATTAGGCTATGGTCGGTATTTCTGTCCTTACTTTTATGAGGCATCCTGTGTCGTTATGACGGCTTCTGCTAAAGTCTGCTCTCTTCTCTTACAGTGGTTGACTGTATTAGATTTATTTTCAAAATCTTGAGTAGCTTCTCTGCGTTTCTGCATACATGGTGAGGGTCTAAAGACAAGTCAAGGGATTTGCTATTTTGTGGGGAAATGGAGAGAATTCCAGACGTGAAGTGAAAAAAAACCCAGGATTTGTGTAGCAGCTCTCTTGTCTCCTATGTGTGATTTTAATCACATCAAGAAACCCAATCAACTGTTTCTTCACATGCGCAGTGGGAAGCGGAGTTACACCTGTGAGCCCTGCAAACATGCAGCTTTCGTGTCTGTCTATTCTGGGGTGCAGTGAGCCCCATTTGAACCACACAGATTGAGCAGGATTATTATAGAATGGGAGAAGGCGGGCTCCCAAAGGGAGAAATGTTGGACAGACAATAAATATGCATCCAAAAGAGTTAACTTACAGAATTCAGGCATACTGCGTGATGTCTTATGCTTGAGAAGTTTCCAGTTTACTTGTGTCTATATGACCTAAGAGTTACTGGAAGAAGGGAGGGAGGATAACTTTTCAGAGACATAAAAACCCTTGGGAAAGCTCTAAGTCCTGATTCGCTTTTCCCAGATGGCCAGACTTAACTCCTAGCCTGAGAGTCCAGGGAGGGCTTCAGATCACGCTCGAGTCAGGCAGAAGAATCAGGACTGAAATGGAACACTTGTTGTCTTAGTCAGCTTGGTCTGCTGTAACAGAATATCGTAGGCTGGGTGGCTTAAACAACAGAAATGTATTTCTCACAGTTCTGAAGGCTGGGAAGTCCAAGATCAAGGCACCAGCAGATCGAACGTCTGGGGAGGGCCCGCTTCCTGGTTCTCAGAGAGCTGTTTTCTTGTTGTATCCTGACACAGTGGGGGAGAGAGAAACAGAGATGGAGCAAGCTCTCTCGTGTCTTTTCTCATAAGGGCACTCATCCCATGATGAGGGTTCCGCACTCATGAACTAATCACCTCCCAAAGGCCCCATCTCCAAATATTACCACATTGGGGATTAGGGCCTCAGCATATGTACTTTGGGGGTGCATATTCAGTCCACAGTACTTGTCAGCCTTCTCATGTTATAATGAAGACATCGAGATTCAGAGAAGGAAAATGACTCGCATCAGACCATAGAGCTAATCAGTGCATGGTGGGCACCTGGACCCGTGTTTCTTGGCTGCTGTGCTGAGAGATGCAGCCATGTCCCCATTAGCTGCAATGTATTTCCAAGTAATTCATTACTTGGTTCAGGAACCAAAATTTTTGAATGGTTTACTTTTTTGTTTTAAAGAAATAACAAATTAGGCCGGGTGCGGTGGCTCACGCCTGTAATCCTAGCACTCTGGGAGGCCAAGGTGGGCGGATTGTTTGAGCTCAGGAGTTCGAGACCAGCCTGAGCAAGAGCGAGACCCCATCTCTACTAAAAATAGAAAGAAATTAATTGGACAGCTAAAAATATATAGAAAAAATTAGCTGGGCATGGTGGCACATGCCTGTAGTCCCAGCTACTCGGGAGGCTGAGGCAGGAGGATCGCTTGAGCCCAGGAGTCTGAGGTTGCTGTGAGCTAGGCTGATGCCACGGCACCCACTCTAGCCAGGACAATAGAGTGAGACTCTGTCTCAAAAAAAAAAAAAAAAAGAAATAACAAATTCAAGGTTATCGCTACAGTCCTGCTAATATCCTCTACTTATGCTCCATTATTTTTTTTTGAAGGAAAGAGAAACTGGTGGGGGTTAGACTCCACTTGGACATGTCCATGAGTGTTTTACATATATGACCACCAGCTATGTCTCAACAGAAAAAGTTTAAACATCACAATGTCACATTGTATGACATTCAAGAGATCCTCTGAGAGCCTTCTCTTCTGTGAATTTTTTTTCCTTTAAAGGAAAAAAATGCGACTTCCTTTTTCCCGGACACAATGTTGGATGGAGAAGGACTCTTGCCTCCAAACACCACTCAAGAGACGTCAGCTACTTTTTTAAACCTCCCTTTTCTCATCTGGAGTCTCATATCTCATTGGATATTTTTGCTACAAATGTCACTCATATCTTACTTATTAAATATTTAGAGAGCCTGTACATGTTAGACACTAAAAGCTATAGATTGCCAATTAAAGGGATACTTTTCTACTGTTATATTAATACTTCTAAACTGTTAGGTTACCAAAGTGAGCAAAAATGATTTTTATTTTTTAAAAACTGTATTAGAGCAGTAGAGTCTGGTGTGCTATTTTCATGATTAGCCTTCTTTGGCAAGCTGTGCCGTAGACACATTAGAGCACTTAGTGGAGTAGAATGCATTTACATGAGTAGTCAATGCATGTGGATGATGATGACGATAGCTATCACAGCGACAAGTATGAAGTAACCATGGCACCTTGCAATTTGTGGTAAACAATAGCAATTACACAGCAACTTCTGTTGTTGCTGTCTTCCAGACAAGTGCCAGAAAATGTTAATTAACTGGAGAGATTGTTGCAGAGTCTCTTGGTAACAGGCAGCCTTTAATCAGCCAAGCACTGGAAGTCAGTATTAGCTGGATGTCTAGGATAAACCATTAATTGTATGAATTACAGTATCTCATGGCAATTATAAATCTCCAGAGAGGGATCTCTTGGGAGATGAGTATCTTTAGAGGCTATCAGGGCAAGGTCAATGTGGTAATGAGGACGGGACAAGGTCAGTGTGGACTCTAGTCTTTGATTCAGTCACCATTAAGTAGCATCTAAGCTGAATCATGGCGGCATTGGATCCCAGTGGTCTTACAGCTTTTTGCTGTTGTTGTTGTCAGTCAGGTACTCTGAGGCCACGGGTAATTGATAGCAGGACTCTGAGTCAAGTATGCAGGAAGAATAGCTACTCTAATAATGTTGCCCAGGAATCTGGACCTGTTGCAAAACCTGGTGCTTGCTGTGTTCCCATCTCACATAATTAGTTGTTGAAAAAATAGATGAACGCTTGCTTTCTAGACTGCTAGGGTAATAGCATCCTTGGCCAGACTAATATACTCATTTTTGTACATAAATCTATAAAATCCTACATAATATGTCCTGACATGGCATTTTTGCTCAGCTCGTTTTAAAAAATTTCTAAATTATTTTGCACAGGGCACTACTTTAAATTGTATGTCAAGCAGAACAAGGTCACTTGATATGAATCTGTCCTTCTAACTCTTGGGCAGGAATTCACCCAGATTTGGCCTTTGGAGTATTTATTTCCACATAGGACTTGAATAAAGATGGGAAACATTATCAATATTGCTGTTGTTACCTACCACATCTGACTTCCGCGGGGGCAGCCAGGGCAGGAATATGGGCTGAGGTCTGTGCTGGCATAGAGTCAACTTGCTGGGCAGAGAAGATATGTAAATGGGTCCAGGCTACTATCAGTAGGGAAGGGAAGAGTGACCAGACACAAATTACAACACAATAGTTTTTTTTCTCCCTAGGAAAAGACATCATTTTATAGTTATGCCATGCTTTACAGCAGCTCAGGTGCTCAGATCTAACCCAAATAGCTCGAACAGCTGGCGGGAGAAGGCAGCTAATCTTCAACAACCCTTTGAAGGGGGAACTTGTTACCCCTTTTCAGAGATGATAATAATAGATAAGGGACTTTACGAATGCTTTGCATGAATGATGATCTCATTGAATCCTCAAAACAAACCTGGGAGGTAGGTTGTATAATATTACTATCTCCATTTAACACACGTGGAAACTGAGGCTTGGAGACGTTATTGTAAATCGCCTAAAGATCCACAGGCACCCCCAGCAGTCTCCCCTGAGAACCCAAGCTTATCATGCTGATCTTTTGTTGATCCAGATGGGGGAATGAGGCTCAGAGAGGTTCAGCAAATTACTCAATATCACACAGTAAGTATCAGAGTTAGGATTAAATTTAGGTTAAGCATTTCTAAGTTTAATGTGGCCTTTTCTCATCCCTATAAACTAGAAGAACATAGTTTATCAAAGGAGTATCAGTGGTGGTGTACTGATCATTTGAAACAGCCCCCCCGAGTGAGTCTGATATACATCATATTTTTTAGCTCATATTCTCCAGAAAGCAGAAATGCAGGCAAAGCTTATGTGCTAATGCTCTCTCGGGAGGTGCAATTCCAGGATAGCGAGAGTAACGGAGGAAGAGGCATGGGGCATGCAGGGAAGGAATATAAGCAGATATAAGGTAGTGCATTGTTGACCTGGCCACATCTTCATGAGAAAACACAGCCAGGTGCTCAGGCATGGGCTATGCCTCCATCCAAACCATAAGAAACCCACAGCACCTCAGAAAAAGGAAAGGAGAATTTTTCTGACAGCTCTTTCCCATTTTCTGTCTCTTATCATTCAACATGTGCCCCATGGGGCGTTGGCTGCCTTGCACTTCTGGGTTTTGTTACCTGGCCTCTGTGGGCATCTACTGAGGAAGCTGGAGCTTCTGTGGCCCTGGGTGGATTAAGTCTGGGCACCTGAGCTTCTGTTGCTCCTGCCAGAGTCTGTTCCTCACCCAGGGCAAGGCCGAGGCAGCTATTGAGGGTAGGAGGTGAAGTGGCCACAGGTCCAGGAGGCAGACAAGCCTGAACAGACCTGTGAGGTACATGAGCTGGGGCCGATACACGGCACGGACCATCTCTACATCTGGCTCTCATGCCATCGCGGTGGGCCTTCCGTTTTTTAAGACCAACATGCCCTTATTTTTTTCCCTGAGAGGGGAGTTACAAAATGAATTCGTCGTAGAACCCATATTAGTTGCAATCTTCTAAAAACACTTAAAGAGGGTCAGTGAACTAAGCTATGGTTCCTACTGCTGTAGCTGGTCCCAAGAATATAACTGATATCCACCATCTCCCTCTTTAACCACACATTTTAGATTTTCTTCTCCCTAGGCAAGCACATTGGCTGACCTTGGTCACTAGCCTGGTAGGAATTCCAGACCTTCATCCCTAAGTGTTCTGAGTCCTTAGTTTCTTTGTCTTGTGGTCTGTAGTAGTTACCATGACTGTTTACTAACAGGTATTACTAAGCAATTTAAGTATTAAGGGATGTCCTGCCGAATCTTCTGGATTTGAGAAATAACTGTTTCTGTCCTATTCTGTAGTAGCAACCCCAGCTCCTCATGGTAATCAGTGTTGATTGCCTCAGCAGGAAGTAACTTTCTCTTTACGTGCTGATCCATGGGCATAAGGAGCCCAAAGTGGCCACGTGGTAGCAGCCCCAGTTTTCAATTTAGTGGAATTCTTACTGTGTCAGACCTCTCCACACCCCATCCCAAATGAGAACTATGGAGTCTAACTTGGCAGAGCTTAACTTTTCAGGACAAGAAATACGAATTCTGCTGGGGAGAGTGAGGGTGAGAGGGGCTACTCCCGCTTCCACCCTTGGTTGCTGGATTCACCTAGTCTAGGGGTTATCTAGTATTTTCCATTGATCTATGTGTCTACCATACTCTTTTGGTTGCTCACTCTTGCTCAGGCTGCAGATTTGGTCTTTTTGCTTAGGATTGCTTTGGCTATTCTCAAAACTACACAAACACATGGAGATTAAACAACCTGTTGCTGAACAATTCTTGGGTCAATGATGAAATCAAGATGGAAATAAAAAATTTTTTTGAATTGAGTGACACAGGTGACATAAGCTACCCAAATCTCTGGGATACAGAAAAGCAGTGCCAAGAGGGAATTTCATAGCACTAAATGCCTACATTAAAAAGACAGAAAGATCACAAATTAATAACCCAATGTCACACCACAAAGAACTAGAAAAAGAAGAAGAAACTAAACTGAAAGCCAGCAGAAGAAAATACATAGCAAAGATTAGAGCAGAACTAAATGAAATTGAAACAAAAAAAATACAAAGGATCGATGAAATGAAAATTTGGTTCTTTGAAAAGATAAACAAAATCTATAGACCACTGGTTAGATTAGACAAGAATAGAAGAGAAAGAATTCAAATAAGCTCAATCAGAAATGAAAAAGAAGTTATTATTATAGATACCACAGAAACCACAGAAATACAAAATATCATCTAAAACCTCTACACACACAAACTAGAAAATCCAGAGGAAACGAATAAATTTTTGGAAACACACAACCTCCCAAGCTTGAATCAGGAAGAAGTAGAAATCCTGAACAGATCAATATTGAGTAATGAGATTGAAATGCAATTAAAAAAATCTCCCAACAAAAAAAGCCCAGGACCAGATAGATTCACAGCCAAAATATACCAGACTTACAAAGAAGAAGTGGTATCTATTTTACTGAAACTCTTCCATAACATTGAGAAGGAGGGAATTCTCCTTAACTCATTCTATAAAACCAGTATCATCCTGACATCAAAGCCAGGAAAATACACAACAAAAAAAGAAAATTACAGACCAATATCTCCCATGAACTTAGATACAAAAATTCTCAACAAAATACTAACAAACTGAATCCAACAACACATCAAAATGATAATTCACCATGATCAAGTGGGGTTCATCCCAGCAATGCAAGAATGATTTAACACGTGCAAATCAATAAACATGATTCACCACATAAACAGAAGCAAAAACAAAGACCATATGATCATCTCAATAGATGCAGCAAAAGAATTTGATAAAATCCAGCACCCCTTCATGATAAAAACCCTCAACAAACTAGGCATAGAAGGAACATACCTCAAAATTATCAAAGCTATGTATGACAAACCCACAGCCAGCATCATACTGAACAGAGAAATGTTGAAATCATTACCTTTAATAACTGGAACAAGACAAGGATGCCCACCATCACCATTTCTATTCACTATAGTACTGGAAGCCCTATCCAGAGTAATCAGGAAAGAGAAAGAAACAAAGGGTATCCAAATTGAAAAAGAGAAGGTCAAACTATCTTTTTTTGCTGATGCTGTGATCTAATATCTAGAAAACACTAAAGACTCTTCCAAAAGACTCCTAGAATTGATAAATTCAGTAAAGTCTCAGGTTATAAAATTAATGTACACAAATTAGTAGCATTTCTATATACTAACAGTCAAGCTACGAGTCAAATCAAGAACTGAATACCATTTACAATAGCTGCAAAGAAAATAAAATACCTAGAAATATATTTTAATAAGGAGGTAAAAGATCTCTACAAAGAGAATTATAAAACATTGATGGAAGACATCATGGATGACATTCCACTCTCATGGATTGGAAAAATCAATATTGTTAACATGTCCATACTGTCCAAAATGATTTATAAATTCAATGCAACTCCTATAAAAATACCAACATCATTTTTCACAGAATTATAAAAAGCAATCCTGAATTTCATACGGAACCTGGGTGTTTTTATGGAGTGAAAACATAGTGTGTGCAATGGTTAAATTGATGAGCACTGGATCGGATTGCTTAGGTCCACATCCCAGCTCTTAGCTGTGTGACCTGGGTCAAACTTTTAACCTCTCTGTTCATCAGTTCTCTAATCTATAAAGTGAAGAAAATTTTAATATATATTTTGTATGTGTTATTTTATATTGCCTGTAGTATATTGTAGGACTTCGTGAGGGTTAATAATGTGTATAATCTACTTAGAAGAGTGCCTGGCACACACTAGGTGCCTTATAGGAGTTAGCTATTATTTCTTCTTATTATTATCATACTAAGAGTCAATATCTGCTCTCTCTTTTTCTAATTGTATTTCAAACAATCCTTTTACTACCCCATGTGGTTTGAAGCCAAGCTTTGGAAAGAAGGTGGATATATACCATGCCCAAAATTGGGGATGGAAGGGAGAAAACAAATCCTATTAATAGAAAAAGCATTAGCAACTTCATATGTAAAGTAATAGGAGAGACTATAACACTTAGTTAGACCTGGAATGTGAAGACTTATTAATTTTCCCAAGAGCACTAATGAAGCTGAATAGTCAAGGGCAGACATATAAATGATTTATTCTGGTAAGCTTGATCATGACTGTATTAATCATTTGAATATTTAATGATTTATGCATTTGGAGAAAGGAAGGCTGAGAGGTCCCAGAATATTGTTAGATTCTTCTCCAATTTTTATCATTATTTATTGTTTCCATTTTTAAGTGGAAGGAAAAAAGCCAAGTTACTCTTTTATTTTCGAAGATAACGTGGTTGGCATGTTGCAATATTTTTATATTGTGAAGATGTTCATGACAAGTTAAAAAATCAGGAGATAAAATTTTCTTTCACTTCATGCACTTAAAACAAAGTTAGGATTTTATTTTGCAGTTTTATTTAAAGAGGAATTAAAATTTAAGAATAAGTTCAGCATGTTGCTATAGATGGAAAGGACTGAAGATCAACCGACTGAATTTTGTGAGTCCGTGGTGCTTAAGATGGTTTGTTATTACATGCATTCGGATGTCCTCCCACAAATACATGTACTAAGAAAAAAAGAATTTATATTTTTTCTTTTAAAAAGATTTTTAAAAATTCTTTTTAAAAGGACTATGTTCGAATAAAATTTTGAATTTCAAAAGGAAGGAAAAAGCAAAGCCATTTCATGTAGTATTGGCATTTAGTAAGTACTTCAATTTTTTTGATATTTAAATTAGGTTAAGATATATTAACTTAATATTGTAGATTGTGCACATAAATGATTGCAATTATTCTTATTTCCCATATATGTCCCCTTTGCAAAGGGACTCTGCAGTTCCTCCCATCAGGAAGTAGAATCTATTTCCCGACCCTTTCAATATGAACTGGTCTTGGGATTTGTTTGATTAATAAAATACAGTGGAAGTGGTGCTTCTCCAGTTCCAAACTTAGACCGTAAGAAGGCTTGCTTACTTCGGTCTCTTTTGGAACCCCCTAACCACCTTGTGAAAAGGCAGGCTGACCTGGCAGAAAACAAGAGGCTTACTAAATGCCACACGGCCCAGTCACTCTGGTGACAGGTAGCTAACTAACTGCCAGACCTGTGAATGAGACCATCTTTGGGCAGACAGCCTGGAGAAGGAAAACTGCCTACATCTGACCCGCAGCATGTTCAGCTGGAAGAGCAAGTCTGGCCAATGTCAGAAGAGCCATCTAGCGTAGCTCAGGTCAAATCGTCTACCTGCAGAATAGCGAGCTACGTAGATGGCAGTTGGTATCGGGTTTGGAAGAACAGCTGACATTTATTTACTGAGTGCTTGCTAGGTGTCAGGCATGAGACATTCTAAGTATTTTGCAGTTATTAACTCACCTAATCCTGATAATGATCCTGCCTGTAGCAGGGTTACAGATGAAGAAAGCAGCCTGAGATCATCTGTTACTCACAGGCAGAAGTAAAATCTCAGAAAAACTCCCTGGCCTGCTGTCCTTGCTCCTGCCAACTGATGCCGAGGCAAAGACCAAGGTGGACAAAGCCAAATCTCTTTGCAAACCTTTTCAACTGCGATTTCTCTGAAGTTGACACACTTTTCCTGTAAACAACCTGATACTAAATATTTCAGGTCCTGGGGGCCATATGCTGCCTTTGTGGTGTGAAAGCAGCTGTAGGCAACATGTAAACAAATGAGCCAGGGGTTCCAATAAAGCAGAGGGTGGGCTGGAGTTGGCTGTAGATTCGCCCTCTCACCCTACTCTAGAAATTAAGCTCTAATGACATAAGACACCCACTGAATGCAGTAAATTAACTTATCTCCTATGCATCTAGCATGGTGTCTAATTCTGGATCATCCCTGGGAGAAGTGATAAAATAGTCACACAAGTTGTTTTCAGCTGGTCTTAATTCTCCCGCAGAACTGTAGTTAAGAAAGCCATGGGCGTCAGTTTCGTCTTAAATCTGGTTCCTTTTGTGGCTGTGGGGTGACTCCTGAGCAACGAATGGTCTGATTTCATGTTCACTTCCAATGGGAGGAAGAGATCCAGCTCTGGGCTAATAAAGAAGAGACTTTTCTAGAGGCCCAACAAATTTCTCCTGGTGTCTCAGCTGGAATGTGTCACATACTCATCTCTGAGCCAAGCCCTAGCAAGAGAATACGATTGCTCCGACTGGCTAGAACTAATCAGGTCTCAGCCATGGATCTGTGGTTGGATCAATAGTTAATTAACTGCTAACTGATATCATTTCTAATTTTTTGTCTCACTTGAATGATAATTCAAAACGATTTTCTGTTAAAACTTCGAGCACGTTGCTCCATTGTCTTCCTGCTTCTAGTAAAGTTATGAAGTCAAAGGTTAATCTAATTTTTGTTATTTTCAAAAAATTTTGAATGCTTTTAAAATTTTTGTCTTTATTCCTATTGTCAAATTTTACCATCATTTGCCTAGGAGTGGGTCTTTCTTTTTTCTTTTTATTAATCTTGCTTGGTATTCAGTGGATTCTTTCTGCAAGGTGAACTCATGTCATTCTTTGGTTCAGACAAATTTTCTACCATTTTTTTTTTTTTTGAGACAACGTCTCACTTTGTTGCCCTGGCTAGAGTGAGTGCTGTGGCATCAGCCTAGCTCACAGCAACCTCAAACTCCTGGGCTCAAGCCATCCTCCTGCCTCAGCCTCCCAAGTAGCTGGGACTACAGGCATGTGCCACCATGCCTGGCTAATTTTTTTCTATATATTTTTAGCTGTCCAATTAATTTTCTTTCTATTTTTGGTAGAGACGGGGTCTCGCTCTTGCTCAGGCTGGTCTCGAACTCCTGAGCTCAAACAATCCGCCCGCCTCGGCCTCCCAGAGTGCTAGGATTACAGGCGTGAGCCACCACACCCGGCCTTTCTACCACTTTTTATTTAAAAAAATATTTCTTATTCTGTCTCTTTTCACCTTTGAACTTCTATGACATGTGTATTGGGCCTTCTTGTATCTTTCCTCCTTGCCTTTAATTGCTGTTTGGGTTGAAATGCATCTCCCCAAAATTCCTGTGTCAAAGTCCTAACCTCCAGTGACTTCAGGTCAGAATGTGACCTTAGTTGGAAATAAGGTTGTTGCAGATGTAATTAGTTAAGATGAGGTCATGCTGGACCCCAATCCAATATGACCATGTTTTTACAAAAAGAGGAAATTTGGCGCAGACAAGCAAACAGGGAGAACACCATGCGGATATGGAGGCAGAGAGCAGAGTGGCGCATTCACAAGTCGAGGAGTGCCAGCAACCCAGGAGAAGCCGGGAGAGGGTGGCGTGGAACACATTCTCCCTCACAGCCCTCAAAAGTGACCAACCCTGCCAACGCTTTGATCTTCAACTTCTAGAATCCAGAGCTGAGATAATAATTTTTTGTTTCTTACCACTTGGTTACTGAAGCCCGAGGAAACCAATACAACTGTGTTTATACTCTTTATTTCTTTTCCCGTTTCACCCATACAGAAGAATAGGCTCTCACAGCTCATTAGTTTATTCTTCCACTATGTCCATTCGGTTTGCTGTCAGCCACTCAGATATTCAACACTTGTAGCTGGTCCATTTTCATAACAGCCTATTCTGATTGCATGGATACAACAAACAATTTTTTTTTCTGTATCAGCTCTCTTTCCTTTGAGCTCTATTAGATAGGATTATTGTGGAGCGCTGCAGTCGACGCCATCAGAAGATGGCACTGAGCACCAAACAACTTTGAGGTAAACATCAGTTGAGCGCATGCGCCAGCAGAGAAACGCCTTTCCTGGGGAGGACCCTAAGGGCATGTCCAATCACAGTTTGCCACCTAGCCTTCACCAGTATATAAGCCTGTGCTTGT
>CAUYSK010043062.1:0-58669 GCA_963575035.1 Avahi laniger
TATCACCCAAATAGTGTTCATAGTACCAGTTAGGTTAGTTTATTCCATTCCCCTCATCCTGGGTCCTGGCAACTGTAACCCATCTTAATTTAATTCTTGACTCAATAATCATTCAGCAGTAGGTTGTTTAATTTCCATGACTTTGTGTAGGTTTGAGTGTTTCTCTTGTGATTGATTTCTAGTTTTATTACACTGTGGTCTGAGAAGATGCATTGTATGATTTTTGAATTTGTTGAGACCTGTTTTGTGGCCTAGAATATGATCAGTCTTGGAGAATGTCCCATATGCTGCTGAGAAGAATGTGTATTCTGTAGTTTGGGGGTAGAATGCTCTGTAAATATTTGCTAGGTCCATTTGATTTTGAGTTTGGTTTAAATCTGTTATTTCTTTGTTTATTTCTGTTTTATCAAGCTCTGACAGTGGGGTGTTTATGTCCCCAGGAATTATTTGCTTAGCTCTTACTATTTATTTATTTGCTTAGCTCTAGTAAGATTTGCTTTATGTATTTGGGAGCTTCTATGTTGGGTGCATATATGTTTGGGATTGTTATGTCTTCTTGTTGGATAGGTCCCTTTGCCAGTATATAATGACTCTCTTTGTCTTTCTTTACCTTTGTTGGCTTAAAGTCAATTTTATCTGCTATGAGAATGGCCACACCTGCTCTCTTTTGGTTTCCATTTGCATGAGCTATTTTTTCCATCTTTTCATGAGGAATCTGTGTGCATCCTTGTGGCTTAGATGTGTTTTCTGAAGACAGCAGATACTTGGGCTGTGTTTTTTCATCCATTCAGTCAGCCTATGTCTTTTGAGAGGAGCATTCAATTCAATGACATTGACCAATAGCATTGATATGTGGTATGTTGGTCTGTTCATCCTGTTGGCTAGTCCCTTATTGCTTTGTTTTACATCTTGTTCTGTCATTTTAAATGAATTGTGTATTTTGGGGTTTTTATAGGTGAATTTAAACTGATAGGTATCTGTTGTGCTGATTTGTGTATAGTGCTGTTCTGAGTATTTTCTGCAGAACAAGTCTGGTCATGACAAATTCCCTCAGTATTTGTTTGTCTGGAAAGGACTTAATTTCTATGTCTATTGTGAAACTTAGTTTTTCAGGATAAAAACTTCTAGGATGGAAGTTGTCCAGTTTAAGTCAATTGAAGATGGGGGCCCCAATCCCTTCTGGCTTGTAAGGTTTCTGCTGAGAAGTCTGCAGTAAGCCTGATGGATTTTTCTTTGTAGGTTATGTGATTCTTTCATCTTGCTGCTTATAGAATTTTTTCCTTCATTTTGACTTTGGCCAGATTGATTACTATATGTCTTGGAGATGACCTATTTGCTATGATTCTTCCTGGTGTTCAATGTCCATCTTGTATCTATATGTCTGAATTTCTGTTGATGTCTGGGAAGTTTTCCTTAATAATTTCCTCAAATAGGTTTTCCACATTTTGACTCAATATATTAAATGAATTGAATTATATTTAAAATGTGTTGTTATTTTAAAATAAAAAAACTGAGAAAATTGGCAACCAGGCCCTAGCTGATCTTATCTCTACTAATCTCCCCGGTGTATTGCTATGCCATTCTGCCTCTTATTTACTCTACACCAATCATAATCGGTAGCCTTTGATTTCCTCCATTGTTCCAAAATCCATGCTGCCTGAGGCTTTTGCATATGCTCCCCATCAGAAACATTCTTTTTTTCCCTCCTTTTCCCACACCGTTTTCTCAGAGGAAACAAATTTTCCTCCATCTTATAGGATAAAGTCATTTCCTTGGAAAAGCTGATCCCCAGAGAGGGTTTATTTCTACTGTTTTATGTTCTCCCTGCTCCTTGCACTTCTCCCGGCAACTGTCATGAGTGAAAGTATCCATGTAATTATTTGTTTAACATCTTTCTTCCAGCTAGAATAAAGGTTTCATGAGGACAGGGACTATACAGCACAGAACATTTATAAATGACAGTATAAATATTCCCTAGCTGATTTTAATTTCCCCACAAATGTGGATTCCATGAAGATAAGGTCCTGTCTTTCTTATTCACTGCTCTATTCATAGCCCCTTGATATATAATCTGGCTCCTAGTATTCATTCAACGAATGGTTGTTGAATTAATTGATAAAAAATATTAACTTTCGGTACAGCAAAGAGTTATCTCTTCACTTTTATCTATTCTGTTAAGCTTTTTAGCTTTTATATATCAGTTTGTTTTAAATTTTAGTTTTTTAATATTTGCATATTAGATATATTGAAGAGAGCTATATTGTATATTAGGTATATTGACACTTGCAATTCATGTCAACTTTAAATTTTGAAATATTTTTTACAAAATTCACAATGCATAACAATTTATAAGCAGGAATTATTCATTAACTATGAATTGTGATTATGACACAACAGTTAAATAGACATGACTGTAAATATATCTACTCAATTACTAGTAGAATTTTAAAGTCAGACTTTGGGAGCCATAGCCACCCTAGGTTTCATCTATCACATCTAAAACATGTCATAAATAAACACAAATTATAAGTGATTTACCCAAGCTCACAAAGATAATTCATGGTAAAAGAAAATTTTAACTCTGATATTCTGACCTATTTTTCTGTTCCACAATACTCCTACATTTTAAGTGTCAGATTTTCAATGAATATAAGGCTAGGACAGATTTGTTAATTTCTGTTAAAGTACAATCAGGAAATTGGAATAAGGGCTTTCAGCAAGAAAACACAGCTCCTGGTAACATTACCAAAGGGCCTTACAACACTTTTACCATAATTTGGTATCCATACCAGCCAAAATTATTTTCCTTTTATCTCAAAATGGATAATTTGCCTGTCTCTTATTGATAATTTGCTTCATACATCTCAGTGAGTTATTTGCCTTGTGGCCTTGAACATGGCCAGCTCTCTGGTTGGATCTGTCTTTGGTGGCATACTTAGGACTCTGCCTTTCCAATCCTGGCTCACAGAATCTGGTTGAATCATGTGAGTTATTTATACTCTACTGGGACCCTGGCACCAGAATTGGCAGAGGTCCATTTTAAACCATATGCTTGGTCAAATAAGAGTTGAACCAACTCAGCACTTGAGATCTAGGGTATCCTCTGGTACATGACGACAGGTGTTTAAAGGAATTGTAAGCCACATGAGTCAAATTGGAAACAACTTGGGTTTACATTTTAATACTATTGGATTTTGCATATTAGAAAGATGCCTAGTAGCCATTAATAACCACACTTGATGGGTGCTAGAATGTTAACATTTGAAGGTGGATTGGGAAAATGCTTAGATAATTGACAAATTAGTAAAAGGTGTTTGGGAACAAAATACCTCAAAATCTCTTTGGCATGGATTATAATGTGTAACATGTATAATGCATAGCATGTTTTAACACATTTGTCCCTGAATTTTTCCCACTAAAAATGGTAAATTATGAAGACAGAAAGCATAGAAACTGTACTGTTTAGGAGGACAGAGAACAAAAGCTTTAACAAATTTGGTTGGGCACTGTGTCCCAGAATCTAAAGATGCCCAATATTGCTGTCATGAAAGGAAATCTAAGATATTGGGAGAATGCCATAATTGAAAGCAAAATGCAAACATTGTTCTGAAAGAACTATTGATTCTTTGCTTTCAGACTACTCATTCGTTTAAGGCTAAATGTACGAGCTACATCACAGAACACCAAATCACCTTGGAGTTGCTGCCTTTGCAGTGGCATAACAGCTAATAGAGACAGGCTTGCATTTTATTTTGAAGTCTTCTATCTTTCTTTAGTGTCATTGAACAAGGGCTGCTGAAGTGTCAGAAAAAATATTTATTGCTCTTCCATATGTCACTGCCCTCCTGCCAGTGACATGTGTACTCATCAGTCAAATGGAAACTACCCACCATGTTTGATTTACTGCAGTTGAAGGAAATCTGTTTGTGGGTTCCGATAGCATAAACCATTTTGCTAGAGATTAATGCTCAGATTTGCATGCAGTTCATTGGAGTTATATCATTAGTTTTCATGATATATCAGGACTAAATATAAGCAATACAACTCTGTTTTTTCTCCGTGGGGTCCTGCTTTTCTTTTTTCCCCTCCCTAACCTTTTCATTAACTTTCCCCTTGTTGCTCTGTAAAACATTATTTACCTTGTGCCGTCTCAGGACTTGGTAGAAGATTAAGTGATTAAGTTTTAGCAACACAGAAACCATGAATAAAGTCCCTCTTCAGAACACCTAGCAAATGACTTGAATAGCAACAAAGTTCTAGTCTTGGCAATGGACTTTTAGCAAACATACAATGGTGAACCTGTAGAAAAATAAAATTGAATTTTCTCACTGACATTCATTTATATTCTGTGAGGAATGTGGAGTAGAAAGGTTTTCAGAGCTTTCAGAGTTGCTCAATTGTAAGGAAGTTTTCTAACATACTATAATTCTACTGTATAGGATTCAAAATATATCTGTATTAACTGACATTTTTGCGATATGAGTAAAAACATTCCAGAGGTGCATAATTGAATCTACTTTGACTAGCTACACCTGATTGCTACATGGTATCTGTGGTGATGGCCAGATTGATGACTGAGAACAGCTCCATTTATTCAAGTGCAGGTACAGATAACAATTGAATGAGATATTTCTTCCATACCCCAACATCTTCAAAAAAACTCCTGAAGCATATGGAATTCTATTTCACTAGTGCTTCTGAAAAGAATATATGTATGTAAAACAAAAAGGATTTAATTATAATGCACAAAAACTGAATCTTTTGCGCTTTTCAGAAATTAACCAATGGGTTATAAAGATTTTACAAAGTAGACTCCACAAAAAACTGTTAGAAATAATAAACAAATTTAGTTAATAAACAAATTCCACAAAAAACCATTAGAATTAATAAACAAATTAATTAAATGCCTACAATTAACCAGATAGTATTATGCAATTAAAAATTTATTAAGAAAGTAGATCTCATTTGAAGGATTCTTACCACAAAAACAAAAGCAAAGCAACCCGAGGAAGCTTTGGAGGAAGTTGGATATATGTGTTACCTTGATTGTAGTGATGGTATCATGGGTGTTTACATATGTCCAAACTTATAAATCTAAACACATTGAATATGTGCGGTTCTTTTTATATCAGTTATACCTCAATAAAGCTGTTAGAAAAATAGATACAATATTTGAATAAATAGTTGATGAAAAATCTCACAAAAAAGTTAGGCAAGTGAATGATGAAGATCTTGAACTTGCATCCATAACAGATATTCTAAATACTTAGACATAAGAAGAGACACCAAGAGCTAAGATGGCAGACCAGAGACACCAGCTGCCAGATCACCTCAGAAAGAAGGAAAAGTTTTAAATGAAAAAGAAGAAACAAACAAACAAACATAGATTGTGTGCATTTCTGAGGGAAATGTGCCAGAACCTGCCAGAGATTCCATGAGAAGAAGTTGCGGAGCAGGACAAGAAGGCGCAAGATATCAGCAGAGATCAACCCCTGAGAGACTTGGAGCCCAGCAAGAAGGGTAGGTAGAGTGGTTTGTTTCTCCTTCCCCCATATCTCTGGCAGTCAGCGGGCTCCCTAGCTGCTGGAGAACACTTCTACCCCCATGAGCCCAAAAGCTGTTGCCACCAGTGAACTGGGAGCTTCTTGAGGACAAAGCACCAGGCTATCAGTATCCTTGGGGCTGCTTCCCATCACCGCAGTCCTGAGCTGAGATTGGTAGTCACCATATTGCTTCTCCACCCACCATGCACCTTTGTCCTCCCCAGGGGATTCACCTCCTCAGTTTTCATTTTGCTTGTTCCCATACAAACATATCCCAAATCTGGCCCAGACTGCAGGACACACAGGGGGCCAGTGGGTCCTGGGGGATCTGCATGACCACAGGGACTGGACATTCTGGGCAGGCTGCCTTCTGGGGAGAGGGACAGAGATGACCACATTACTAGCTTTCTTCCATTAAGACTCTTTTCCTTCCCTTCGCTCCCCACATCCGTGGCTGCTAAGAGAGACGATTGAGCTGGGGCTCATAGGAATTGCTCCTCTCCTCTGTTGGTACCTCCACCACACCTGGGGCTTCCACAGAGGGTGAGGCTCAGCATTTCCTCTTAAAAATCTGCAGCAGACTAAGGGGTGCTCAGACTGTGAGCTCCCTGCTCTGTGGCCTTCCCTAGTGCTGCTTGTCTAGCTGCTCCATCAGAGCAGGGCACACCCCAAAGAAGTAGGACATCAAACCTGCTTGAGCACCCCACAGGCAATTCAGGATCAACACGCTTTTCCCTGGAACAGTCAGGGATTAATCTTAAGAAACCCACGGACAAGCCTGCATGCCAAATCCCATACCTTGTTATACTTCTCTGTGATTTTTCCAGAGTCATTCTTTGTTTCCTAGTAAAATGTCTATAAGAGGGTGACAAAGTATTAGCATTGCACAAATATTTGTTTCACAACTGTGAAGAAAGTATAATGAGAGAGTAGCAAAGTAAAATAAATAGAATAAATGAGTTCATATTCCAAAATAAGACTGTTTTGTCTACATTGAAAATATGTTGTTTAGCATATCCAGCTTCATCATGTTACATCTCTTAGCTAGATCCGGATAACTTGCTGCAGCTTCTACATCAGCACTTGCTACTTCACCTCGCACTTATGTTATGGAGATAGTTTCTTTCCTTAAACCTCATGAATCAACCTCTGCTAGCTTCCAACTTTTCTTCTATATCTTCCTTCCCTCTCTCGATCTTTACAGAATTGAAGATAATTAGGGTCTTGCTCTGGATTAGACTTTGGTTTAAGGGAATATTGTGGCTGGTTTGATCTATTCAGACCACTATACTTTCTCCATATCATCAAAAAGACTGTTTTGTTTTATCATTCATGTGTTCACTGGAATAGAACTTTTCATTTCTTTTAATAACTTTTCTTTTACATGTACAACTTTGCTAACTGATGTAAGAAGCCTAGTTTTGGGCCTATCTCAGCTTTTGGCGTGCCTTCCTCACTAAGCTTAATCAGTTCTAGCTTTTCATTTAAAGTGAGAGATGTTTGACTTGTCCTTTCACTTGAACACTTAGAGGCCACTGTGGGCTCATTAACTGGCCTAATTTCAATATTGCTGTATCTTAGGGAATATGGAGGCCTGAGGAGATGGAGAGAGTTGGGCAATTGCCAGTTAATGGAGTAGTCAGAACACACACGACATTGATAAATTTTGCTGCATTATATGAGTAAAGTTTATGGCACCCCCAAACAATTACAATAGTAACATCAAGGATCATTGATCACAGATCACCATAACAGCTTTAATAATAATGAGAAAGTTTGAAATATTGTGAGAATTACCAAAATGTGATGGAAATGTCAAGTGAGCATATTCTATTGGAAAAATGATGCCAATAAACTTGCTCAATGCAAGGTTGCCACAAAACTTCAATTTGTAAAGAAACACAACAATATCTGAAAAGTGCAAGAAAGCAAAGTGCAATAAAATGAGGTTTTTCTGTATACCCAACTCTCTCATAGCTTCTGACTACATTTGGTTATACCCTTTAGAACAGTATGCTTTATTCATTTGAGTGTGTACAAGAGTAGAGATGAACTAGGTCACACTCTTCCATACCATTTGAACAAAAACTCAGAGGTCAGTGCCTAGAGGTGGAGTGTCAGAAGTGCAATCTCTGTAGTGGAAAGGATAAAGAATTCATTGTATGTGGCTGAAACCTAAATCCATATTAATATGGATACTTATACAATGTTACATTTATAGAGGAAGGAAAGTTTTTATTTCATGAGCCACCACCCTTTTTTTATTATTATTATTTTTTATTTCAGCATATTACAGGGGTACAAATGTTTAGGTTACATATATTGTCTTTGCACCACCCAAGTCAGAGCTTCAAGCATGTCCACCCCCAGATGATACACACCACACATTTTAGATTCACTAACACATTGGTTCACCTAAAACCTTTTAAATACTTAAGAAGTTCTTCTTGAGTAAAAAAATAAAATAAAATGAATTTTTCATTTCTGATCTCTCACTTCTGGCTTAGGCTTGTATGATTTAAAATATTGTAAATATTTTCCAGTTCATCTTTCTTGGCTCTGGATAGAATTTCTTTTACACCAATTTAGGGAAATGAATATCTTTGATTTAAATTTCTTTGCAAAAGGATGTTGTTTTCTTTCCCAGGGTCTTACCAAGATTCTGTAGGAAATTGAACTTTACACATTTGCCACAAGTCCCCTCATCATCATTCTTCTTTCTGTCTAATATAAGGACTCCAACTATTGATTTTAGAGTTTTCTTTGATTCCTCATTTTCCCAATTTCAAAAATTTTGACACCTAGCCAGATCTCTTTAATTATTTACAGAATCCATGCTTTTTATCCATGACTGTTAATAGATTCACTGTTTGCCGGACCTGGTCTCTGGCTCTTTATGTCCCTTATTTCAGCCTCAAAAAATTGAGACTTGACCACTGCAATCAATAGTAAAGATTTCAGTAGAAACTCTATTTGTTGCATTTCTGGCTTTATGTCAATCTACATAAATTTTTCTATTTACTGCCTTTTGTGCTGAGATAATTTATGTTCTTTTCCAAAGCACCTACCAATTAATCCATTTATTCATCAAAAAAGAAAGCATCTTTTTATAATCATTGTATTTCTTATGTAACTATTAATATTGCACACACATACACACCCCCGCACCATCTAAAATCTTATATAACATGAACCTGAAATGATTTGCCCTATGTCCTTTTGCAGGGTTCCTATGCTAGCCTAGCATTAGGGTAATTTATTCCTAGTTAGGGGATGGCTTTCTTCCCCCACATACCAACAGTATGTGATGACCTCCCACCAGTCTTAAGACAGGCTTAATCAGCTTTGAGTTGAAATGAAGGAAATATAGGCATTTTTAGTAGGTTAGCAGATATCCTTATTGAGCTGTAACTACTGATAATCTGTTCTTTACCTTACTTTCTTCCCCTCCTCCAATTAGTATTACTCTGTTTTTAATTTCAAAATATTAAGGGGGTGAAAAAGATTTTGTTACATGGATATACTCTATAATGCTGAAGTTAGGGCTTTCAGTGCCTGTCATCTGGACAGTGATCACTTAACCCAAAAGGTAAGTTTTTATCCCTCACCACTCTCCCACCCTACCCTTATTTTCTAATGTCCTTTACGTCTTTATGTGCCTGTAGGCACCCATCATTTCACTCCCACTTATTAGTGAGAATATGTGGTGTTTGCTTTTCCATTCCTGAGATACTTCAATTAGGATAGTGGTCTCCAGTCCCATCCACATTGCTGCAAAAGATATTATTTCATTCCTTTTTGTGACTTAATAGTACTCCATGGTATACATATACCATATTTTTAAAAATCTACTCATGTATTAATGGGCACTTAGGTGGATTCCATATCTTTGCAATAAGATACACATTTGAGTGCAGGTGTCTTGTTGATAAAATGACTTATTTTTCTTTGGGTAGATACCCAACAGTGGGATTGCTGGATCAAATGGTAGGTCTACTTTTAGCTCTTTGAGCTAAAACAGTATGGAGCTAAATCTCCATGTTGTTTTCCATAGAGATTGTACTAATTCGCAGTCCCAACAGTAGTGTACAAGCATGCCTTTTTGTCTGCATCCATGCCAGCATCTGTTCTTTTTGACTTTTTAATAATGGCCAGTCTGACAGAGGTAAGGTGGTATCTCACTTGGTTTTAATTTGCATTTCTCTGATGATTAGTGATATTGAGCATTTTTTCATATGTCTGTTGGTCATTTGTGTTCTTTTGAAAAGTTTCTGTTCATGTCTTTTGCCCACTTTTTGATGAGATTGTTTCTTTTTTCTTGCTGTTTTGTTTGAGTTCTTTCTAGATTCTGAAAATAAGTCCCTTGTTGGATGTATAGTTTGAAAATATTTTCTCCCATTCTGTAGGCTGCTTTTTTACTCTGTTAATTATTTCCTTTACTGTGAAGAAGACTTTTAATTTAATTAAGTCATACTTATTTATTTTCCTTGCTGCTATATTTGCTTATGGGATCTGAGTCATAAATTCTTCACTGAGGCCTACGTCTACAAGAGTTTTCCTTAAGTTTTCATCTAAAATTTTTATGGTTTCATAACTTACATTTAAGCGTTTAAGCCATCTTGAATTAATTTTTGCATATGGTGAGAGGTAGGGATTCTGTTTCATTCTTCTGCATGGAGATATCCAATTTTCCCAGCACCATTTATTGAATAGAGCTTCCTTTCCCTAGTGTATATTGTTGCCTGCTTTGTCAAAGGTCAGTTGGTTGTAGGTAGATGGTTTTATTTCTGGCTTCTCTATCATGTTACGTTGGTCTACGTGTCTACTTTTATACTAGTATCATGCTGTTTTGGTTACTATAGCCCTGTAGGATAATTTAAAGCTGGGTAATGTGATGCCTCCAGATTTGTTCTTTTTTCTTAAGATTGGTTTGGCTCTTTGGGCTCATTTTTGGTTCCAAAGGAAGCTTAGAATTATTTTTTCTAGATGTGTGAAGTAAGACATTGGTATTTTAATGAGAATTGTTTAAAATCTGTAAATCACTTTGGGCAGAATGGACATTTTAATGGCATTGATTCTACCAATCCATGAACATGGGATGTTTTTCCATTTGTTTGTGTCAGCTGTAATTTATTTTATCAGTGTCATATAGTTCTCATCGTAGAGATCACCTCCTTGGTTAAATATAATCCTAAGGATTTTATTTTCTTTACAACTCTTATAAGTGGTATTGAGTCCTTGATTTGGTTCTCAGCTTAGGTGACTGTTTTTAGTATATAGAAATGCTACTGATTTCTGTACATTGATTTTTGTAACCTGAGACTTTGCTGAATTTGTTTATCAATTCTAGGAGTCTTTTGGTGGAGTCTTTAGGGTTTTCTAGATCAGCAAACAGATATTGCTTCACCTCCTCTTTCCTAATTTGAATGCCCTTTATTTCTTTCTCTTACCTAATTGCTCCGGCTAAGATTTCCAGTACTATGTTGAAGAGGAGTAGTGACAGTGATCACCCTTGTCTTTTTTACAATTCTCAGTAGGAGTGCTTTCAACTTTTCCCCATTCAGTATGATGTTGGCCATGGGTTTCTCATATATAGCTTTTATAATGTTGACGTATCTTCCTTTTATGCCTAGTTGGTTGACGGTTTTCATCATGAAAGAGTGCTGGATTTTATCGAATGCTTTTTCTGCATCTATTGAGATGGTCATTGTTTTTGCTTCTGCTTATTTGGTGCATCACATTTATTGATTTGTGTATGTTAAACCATCCTCACATCCCTGAGATGAAACCTACTTTTTCATGGTGAATTATCTTTTTGATGTGCTATTGAATTTGGTTTGCCAGTATTTTGTTGAGGAGTTTTGTATAAATGTTCATAAGGGATATTGGTCTATAATTTTCTTTTATTGTTGTATCCTTTCCTGGCTTTGGTATCAAGGTGATATTGGCTTCATAGAATGACTTAGGGAGCATTCCCTGTTTCTCAATATTATGGAATAAGTTCTTTAGGATGGGTGTCAGTTCTTCCTTGTAGATCTGGTGTAATTTGGCTATGAATCTATCTGGATTGGGACTTCTTTTTTTTGGAAAATATTGTATTACTATTTTTGTCTTGCTAATTATTATTGATCTGTTCAGGGTTTCTGTTTCTTCCTGATTCAGGCTTGGAAGGTTGTGTGTTTCCACGAATTTATCCATTTTCTCTAAGTTTTCTAGTGTGCATGCATAGAGATTTTTGTAGCACACATAGATGATATTTTGTATCTCTATGGTATTAGTCGTGATGTCTCCTTTTTATTTTTGACTGAGATTATTTGAGTCCTTTCTCTTCTATTTCTGGTTAATCTGGACAGCGGTCTATTGATTTTGTTTGTCTTTTGAAAGATCCAATTTTTTATTTCATTGATCCTTTGTATTATTTTTGGTTTGCTTGTTTGTTTCCATTTCATTTAGTTGTGCTCTGTGCTTTGTTATTGCTTTTCTTCTACTGGCTTTGGATTTGGTTTGTTCTCCTTTTTCTAGTTCCTTGAGATGTGACTTAGGTTAGATAATTTGTGATCTCTCTGTCTTTTTGATATACGCATTTAAGGCTGTGAATTTTCTCCTTATTACTGCCTTTGCTATATCCCACAGATTTTGAAACCTTATGTCCCCTTTCTAGTTCAGTTTGAAGAGTGATTTGATTTCCATCTTAATTTCATCATTGACCTAGAGGTCCTTCAGCAGCAGGTTGTTTAATTTCCATGACCTTTTGTGGATTTGAGAATTTCTCTTGTACTTGATTTCTATTTTTATTCCACCATGGTCTGAGAAGATGTATGATATGATTTATGTACCTTATAGCTTTCTTTTCTTTTGGTTGGTAAAGGCTAAAGGAGATTCTACATATAAAGCACTTGGGTTAGGATGTGTTATATATTAATAGTAAGTACTGAATAAATGTTAGGAAAAGTGTACTTTTAAAAAATTGTTCAATTAAATTTCAGTAAGAATTATTGTTAAAGCTCTGAGATGTCATTTTTATTTTAAAATAAAATGTGCCTGTATGAGTAACTTCAGGAGAAAGACCCATAGAATCTTATCTTTGGCTCTGAGATACTTCTAAAGCTACTTTGAGGGATTAACTATTTGCAAAATACAGTAATTTATCTGGAAACAGAAGGATACTTTGAAATATCTGAAGTTTAGTCTAAAATCAAAAGTAATATATTATCTTCTATTACCTGTGATATTTTAAAATCTTCAGGAAACTTCAAAGTAGAGAAAAATAGTAGAGAGCAGTAAGAAGACTAAGTGAGGTTCAAAGAAGTGCTGTTGTTTACTCTAGATTTACATTGTGGGAAGAATGGAACTTATTTCTCTATAGGCAAGAAAGTAGGACATATTTTTTGCACATTTAAAGTGGTGGGGGTTTAACATATTTAAATGTCTATAAGAAGAGAAGTGGTTTTTTTATGGTTTTTAAGGTTACAATTGTTAAAATGAATATATTTCTTTATATGAAAGAATAGTGACAAATATTTGGATTTAAACATTTTTTTTAAAACTTTGAAAATTGTATGCAGACAGAATTAAAGATAATGAACTTAAGCATACTTTTTCTGGTAATGTGCATCTGATGGAATTTGAATCAGAAGTGCTTTCATTCAGATGCTTGTATGGTAAAGATTTGTAGAACTGTAAAACTTTGTTATAGTTATCAGAGATCACAGCTGAGTGCCATCCTAATTATGAGATCATTGGGAGTACCTTAAAATGTCAGTAAACTAATTTCTTGAGCTGTTGGCTATCTACTGGTGAGGATAGCAATAGCTTCCCAATCTTATGGTGTATGGTTCTCAATTCATTTACTATGATATGGCTAGAAATATTGCCTGTACATTGGTGATGAGATATTCTTGAAAAGTGAATTAATATTCTCACTCAATGCATGGTACAATTTCAATCCTGACTCTTATTTTCAATGGTTTTTCTGCCTTTATTAATTCCACATAGCACAGAAAAAGACCAGATGAGTACATATCAGATTGCTAAATGTGGTTATCTGGCATGGGGTAAGAATTAGGTTAAAGCTGAAAAATGTTCCTTTAACTTATTACTTTGTATATTTTTAAGTGGTGGGCCTTTAAATGATTTTTGCTACCACTTTGTTCCGTTTTTCAATTTTGAAAACGTATTTACAAATTAATAAGGATATATAACCTAGCAATTCCATTTCTAGTTACATACTCATATGTTTACCAAAAGACATGAATTAGAATGCTCCTACTATCACTACTTATAATAGCCCCAAATTGAAGCTATTCAAAATCCACAAGAAAGAAATAGGCAAATACACTGGAGGTATATTCACATGATGGAATGCTTTACAGCAATGAAAATTAATGTTTTCTAAATATATGCTGCAATATGCATCCCATAAACATAATATTGGAAGAAATCAGTCACAAAAGAGCCCATACTACATGATTTCATTACATAAAGTGCAACACAAGGCAAAAGCGTAACTATGCTGTTACAGGTAGGATAGTAGTTACCCAAGGAGGTGGAATGACTAGGAGGGGAAATGAGACTTCTGGGATCCATGATCTGGGATCTGTTTCTTAATCTGGGTGTTTACTACACAGTTATATACGTGGTGAAGATTTATCAAGATGTAAATTTATGAAATGTATCCTTTTATGTATTATAATAAAGGATAAAGTCTATTGATAATCAAGCGAAGAGGTTTTTATGTCCTAAAACATGACAAAGAACTTCTTGTTTGGAGGGAAAAAGAACAGATTTCAGGCTAGAGATCTAGAACAGACTTTGAGTTTGACAGTGCCTTACACATTATAGTTGCTGAATAAATGTGTGTCGATGGACCAATGTGCTGTGTTCTATTGATTATTTTAAAGCATGATGTTAAATAACACCCTAGGATAAATATTTGCAATAAAGCTAGGTAAGACAAATCATGCTTTATAAAACTCCTTAAAGATTTCCCTTGGGGCATTGAGTGGTGCCTAATGTATCTTTCTTAAAAATATAGAAAGTAGATAATGTCTGTTAAAGTGCATATATTCAATTTCAAAGGATATTGCTAACTTCCTGCTTTATATCTATTAGCAATTTTCTATTTGACTTCAGCTCTCCTATTAATGGTGTTTATCGAATTTACCAAGGACAGCAATTTATCCTTATGATGATTCATTGTCCCAACAGAATGGTAGCTTGATGGGTTCGTTTCGTAACAAAGATGATATCTTTTATAGTGACTAAATAATTTATGTTATTTAGGACAATATTCATTCAGCAAATGGATGGTCATTGTTAGGATGGGGAAAAATATATTTTAAGTGCTACAGAAGTTTTTTTTTAAACAAATGTATCATTTTCTATATGAGGTCTTGGGGTAAAAATAAAATGTCATACATACTATAGTTTACAAAGGTTTTAAAGTTTATATCAAATTAATCATCCAATCACCACAATACAATTTGATTATCATCTCTTAATTTAAAGATAAATTTAAGTTTAGTAGATTCTTCATAGGCTCATCCTCTGACTGGGGAACATTAAGGTCTCACAGTGATGAGATGCTTTTGTATGGTAGTCTTTGCAGATAAAACCACTAATCTATTGCATAACAAGAATATAACAAATATCATGGAAATATTTTATGCTCATTAACTGTACATATATAAGGGTTGGTTGTATTTCTTATAGAAAATATTATATATTTTATGTAACAAATATATATTATATAATATGTAATACATATATTTCTTACAGAATAAGTATATTTATTATTTCTCATATGAGCCAAGGAATTGTTTTTACTGAATGTCATATTTTCAATTATTACTTCAGCATTGGAAGGGATTTTTTTCAGATTATGTTTTAAAAGAATTTGTTGATATATAATAGTAGTATATATTTGGGGAGTACATGTGATATTTTGATATCTGTATACAATGTATAATGATCAAATTAGAATAATTAGGATATTCGTCAACTCGCACATTTATCTTTGTGTTAGGAACACTACAAATTTTCTCTTCTAGCTATTTTGAAATATAAAGTAAATTATTGTTAATTAAAATTTTCCTACTGTACTACCAAATGCTAGAACTTATTCCTCTATCTAACTGTATTTTTGTGCACCTTATCCAACTCATCATCCCTCTATCACCCCTCTGCACTTCCCAGCCTTGGGCAAACACAATTCTACTCCCCACCTCCATGAGATCCACTTTTTTTTAGCTCCCACATATGAATTTAAACATGCAATATTTGTCTTCTCGTGTATGGCTTATTTCACTTAACATAATGACCTCTAGTTCCATCCATGCTGCTACAAATGACAGGATTTCATTCTCTTTTCTAAAAAAGTATTTTCCGCCATCTTTTCTTTATATAGAAATCTAATTAATATATTTTGTTCAAATATAACTTACATGTGTTACCATTTTAAATATTTTCTATTTACTTGAGGGGCTTAATTTACTTTCACTTTTTTTTGCAGAACTTTAACGAATTTTCCTCACAGTGATTTCTCCAATAGGGATTTATGTGCCCTTTTTAAATGCAGCCTTAACAAAAGGTCTTGAACCCATTCTGTTTTATTAGAATGTCTTCTATACTGATCTCCAGGTGGCTCTATAGGTCTTTGCCAAGGAATGCTTTGGAGGGAAGAGCTAGGTTTAAAAATCTAGTTACATGTTTTTTTCTGTTTCTATATTGTCTATATTGGCCATATCTACATCAATTACACAATGAAAATTCCATCCGAATATTAGGATGTTGTCTAAGTCTAAATGAGTACCAAATGAGTCTCTGACATTTAATTAACACAGGTTACACTTTTAAGACATCTTAAACTATTATTACATTATTTACAAAGAAAATACTTTAGAGTCTACCACAGAACGAACACAATTTTTAAAAAGCTATCTACTAAGTATCTCCAAACTATTTTTTCAGTCCTCAGAGGTATTACTTTATTTTTTAAAATTTCAGAATATTAAAGGAATACAATTCTAGTTACATTTTAAAGACATGAAGTATGAACATCTGAAAAATATGCCAGGGAAAGCAGAATGAAAGGGATGCAAAGACATAAAAATAACATATAGCTCAGAGGGGCAAGATGATAGATTAGAAGTAGAGCACATGCAGTGCTCTCAAGAAGAGAATTAAAAGTTGCAGGTGGATGCCAACCTATGTGGATGGACCTCCTTGGAAAGAACATTGTGGATCATCAGAGAAGCAATCAGGGACATTCAGAGTGAAGGAGAAAGTGATGGGATGATCCACTTGGCAGGATCAGAAGGTACTTGGGAGAGGCATCAAAAATGGGGAAGGACAGGAGGGGAGAACCAATATACGAATTATAGGTATCCCTGAGGTAGAAGAAGAAAAAGCAAAAAGCATGGAAAACCTGGTCAAGGGAATTATTGAGGAAAAGTTTCCTGGTATCACCAGAGATTCAGATATCCAGATAGAAAATAGTCATCAAACATGTCCCATAAGCTGATGAGAAGAATGTATATTTGCTGGGTTTGGGTAGCATGTTCTGTAAATGTCTATTAGGCCCATATGTTCTACAGTTATAGTTAAATCCCTTGTTTCTTTGTTTATTTTTTGTTTGGGGAATTTGTCCAGTTCCGTCAGTGGGGTGTTGAAGTACCTGGCTATTAGAGTGCTGCTGTCTATCATTTTGTTTAGATCAAGTAGGATTTGCTTTATGAAACTAGGTGTCCTGTGTTTGGTGCATAAATATTTAAGATCATTATGTGTTCTTGTTGAATTGTTCCCTTTACCATTATATAATGACCATCTTTGTCTTTCAGTACTTTTGTTGATTTGGAGACTAAGTTATCTGCTATGAGAACTGCTACACCATCTTTCTTTTGGTTTCTATGAGTGTAAAATATTGTTTTCCATCCCTTCACCTTGAGTCTGGATAAATCCTTGTTGGTTAAATGTGTTTCCTGAAGATAACAGATACTTGGCTTGTGTTTATCCATTCACCCAGCCTATGTCTCTTTAGTGGTCAGTTCAAGCCATTCACTTTTATTGAAATAATTGGTAAGTGGGGTGGATTTCTGTTCATCCTGCTGAGTTGAATTTTGTTGCATTATTTTATCTCTTGAGCCATTGTGGTGTCTGGCCTTCAACCTTTAGCTTTTGTGTAATGTTAGCTTGATAAGTGTTTATTATGCTGATCTGTGAATAATGCAGTTCTGAGTACTCCCTGCTGGGCTTGTCTTGTCTTGATGAATTTCCTTAATGTTTGCTTGTCTGAGAAAGACTTTATTTCCCCCTCAGATATGAAACTTAGGTTTGTAGGATACTGAATTATAGGCTAGGTATTATTCTGTTTGAGAAGACTAAGAATGGGGCCCCAATCCCTTCTGGCTTGTAGAGTCTCAGTTGAGAAATCTGAAGTTAGTCTGATGGGTTTTCCTTTTTAAGTTACGTGATGCTTTCACCTTATGTCTTGTATGAGCACCTCTTTCATGTTTATTTTGGCCAGTCTGATGATTATATGTCATGATATTTTCCTCTTTGTGATGAATTTCCCAGGAATCCTGAGTTTCTTCTACCTGCATATTTAGATTTCTAGCAAGGCCAGGGAAATTTTCCTCAATTATTCCCTCAAATAGATTATCCAACCCTTGTGTATTTTCCTCTTCACCCTTAGGAATGCCTATGATTCTTATGTTAGGCTTTTTTACATAATGATATTTCTTATATCATAGGCTTTGCTCATTCCTCTTTTTTCTGTGCTTTATCTGCATGACTCACTTGTTTAGTTGAAAGGTGTCTTCAAGTGCTGAGATTCTTTCCTCTGCCTGATTTAACCTGTTCTTAAGGTTTCCACTCTGTTTTGTAATTCCTTGAATGATTTTTTCGTTTTCAGAAATTCCATTTTATTTTTCTTTAATAATTCTATTTTTTCAGTGAATTTTTTGTTCATATCCTGCATTGTTTTTGTGGTTCCTTTGTGTTGGCTTTCTATTTTATCTTGGATTTCATTAAGCTCCCTTACAATCCATGTTCGAAATTCTTCATCTGTCATTGCAATATTCTGCTTTTGGTTGGTATCCTTTGCTAGAGAGCTGGTGTTTCCTTTTGGGGATGGCTTTCACTCTGATTATTCACATTTCCAGAGTTCTTTCACTGGTTCCTTCTCATCTGGAACAAATGTTGCTTCTTACTTTTAGATTTTCTTTTGTTTAGATACTAACACACCCAGCTTAATCTCTGAGTTTGTAGGTGGTGCTTGTGGATGTGAATTAACTACACCCTCTATGATTGAGTCAGTAAATGTTATAATGCACGTGCAAATTGGCCTCCCTGTCAGTATGTGGTTTTTCTGGAGGGAAAAAGCTGTTTTGTTGTTTTTGGATCCTGTGACTAGCTCTATTTCCTCAGGAGGACTCTAATGCCCCAGGTGGTATGGCACCCTGGAACTTCCAGGTGAATCTTTTATTCACCAGGACAGCAGAGGCAGGTGTGGGAATGAGCTTTGGTGGGGTTAGATTGGGTTAACCTGACTTCCAGCTCCAAAAATGCTGGTAAGGCATATGCAGGGGTTAAAGGACCATTCCCTGCCTCTGGACTAAGCTGCCGAGGAGGAGCTGACGTAGCCCCACTTAACCAGAGAGTCTGCATGTGGAGATGGGGCTTTCTGAGACTCGCAATCTGGTAGTTTGGAGCATCTTTTCAACCCTCCTCTATTTCTCCATTTCTACCAGGCCTCTGCCTGCAGGCAGGACCTCAAGTTAGTTGAGCTCCCCCATGACTGTGATGCATGCAGGGAGGTTCCCTGGTCAGGGTCCCAGCCTGAGCTGGGAGCACGGCCCTCCCATGGGAGGAGGGGTGCCTCAGCAGCTCACTGCAGCTAGGACCCACGCTGTGCTCTCCCCCATGCTCTGCTCCCACAGGCACCCACACCACTCAAGATTAATTCACAAATATCCCCTCTGTGCTTCTGGGTGATGCATTGGAGATGGGGGTATATGGGATCTGGCTTGCGGGCCTGTCCCCAGGGCCTTGGGGATCAATCCCTGACCATGCCTCAGAAAAGAATGCTGGTCCCATGTCACACATGGGGTGCCTGCAGTGGTTCGATGTCCCTCTGCCTTGGGGCCTGTCTTGTTTTAATCGGGCTGCTATGCAAGCAGCAGTAGGGAGGGGCTGGCAGGCAGGGAACTCACGATTCAAACACCCCTCCAGTCTGCTGCAGGACCCCATAAGGGAAAGTCTGAGTTCCATTCCCTGTGGGTGCCTCCATGTAGTGGCTTAATTGTCTTTCTCTGTAGCCATGGGAGGGATATGGGAAGGGGAGAAAGAGAGTCTGGCTAGAGGAAAGTACACCCTCTTTGCATCTCCAACCCTCTCTCTGGGAGGCAGTTCTCCCAGAAGGACCAGGCTCTGGAGTCACACAGAACACTCTGGGAGCCACTGGACCCCTGTGGCTCCTGCAGTCTGGGTTGGAGGTGAGAAATGTCTGTGTGGGAATGAGCAAGATGGATCCTAGGGAGTTTTGAAGCCCCCTGGGGAGGACAAAGGTGCCTGGTAGGTACAGAAGCAATATGGCGCCTGCTGTCTGACTCCAGTCTGTTGGATGGCAAGTGCACTCCAGAGGGCTGGAATCCTGGTGTTCTGTCCACAGGAAGTTTCCTGCTCATGGGTGTCAGCAGTTTGTGGACCTGTTCTGGTAGAAGTTCTCTCTGTCTGCTTGGGAGCATGCAGATGGCAGGCCAAGCTGACCTAGAGGGTGGATTCAGTGCCCGGGAGGGAGGAGGTGGCTAAGACCAGGAAGGCCAGCTTTGATGGGTAGGCTGCAATCTGCTTCCTAGGCATCAAGGTCCCACAGATGCAGGTCAGCCTCGCAAAGGACGCAGCTCTCCTCCCCCTGCCCAGAGCCTGCCAAAGTGTCTACCCAAGGCCTCTAAGGTTGGCTTGCGCTGCTCTCTGTTCAATTCCCATGGCTCTGGTCCCACTGATTTCCAGGGGTGACATTGTCATCTCCAAATTCCAGCACACAGCCCAGGGAAGCCGCAATTCAGTCCAGTCCCTCCCCAGCCAGGTGTAGTCCGGGCACAGTGCACCTGAGAGTTCAGTATGGCCCCTGCTATTGTGTCCTTTCCACAGAGCCTGTTGTCTAGTGCAACTGCTTTGCACTGGCCCTAGGCTTGTCTCTGTCTGAGAAGGTAGGAGGTCTGTGGGGGTGATGGGTCACATTTCATTGTGCCAGCAGGGTGAGCATGGCCCTCCCGCACTGTGTTCTCCATTGTTCTTCTCGCACTATCCAATCTTTGTGAATCTATCTCCAAGTCACCTTTTTTCCTACACCGAGTGTCCCACGCTGCATCTCTGCAAATTTACAATGCTGCTTTCAGAGTGAGCAATCTACATGTAGGCAGCTATCCACACTCTTCACCGCCTTCCCTGGGAGCAGTGAGCTGGGAGGCTACCGCTAGTCTTCCATTTTTTGTTTCGGAAATAATGTCTTTTGCAGCAACTTGGATGGCACTGGAGACAATTATCCTAAGCAATGTATCTTAGGAATGGGAAACAAACACCACATGTATTCTGTCATAATTGGGATCTATTTGATGGGCACACATGGGTACAAAGAGATAAAAAGTTCATTGTAAATTCAGAAGTGGGGAAGATGGGATGGGGTGAAGAGTAAAAACTTACCTATCGGGTGCAATGAACACTATTCTGATTATGGACACACTAAAAGCCCTGACTTAAGCATTACACAGGGTATCCATGTAACAAAAAATTTTATACCCCCTTAATATTTTGAAATAAAAAAAATAAAAAAGAAATAAAAGTAACAGAGGTTGAAGCTTTGACTGTTGTGGTTTTTAAATGCAAAGCAACAGATGTTATATCTCAGAGGACTTTGGAGATGTTGCAGAAAGGAATGAAGAGAAATAAATTTGAAATGGCTCATGATAAATTATTGTTTCTTGGAAGCACGTTCTAAGTTTTTAAATACAAAACAAAGAAACTTGCTTTAATTTACATAAAAAGCAGTTTTATAGGACAAGAGCCCTACTATTCTTATCAATACAAATTAAGTTAATTTGGTTATATGAAGAAGTTGGAGTGTTTCTCAATAAACCCATGATCTAAAACAATTTTAAAATGTTGGGTAGTCTTACATAGTCTTCTTCATCATCATCTAATATAGCTTCTTAACCTCATGTACTTTTTAAGAATTAGAGAATATCTAAATTAAATATAGATCAGCTCTGCATGTTAAATTTTATAATGAAGGTTAATTAAAATGCCTAGGTACATTGCAACATTGTTTCATGTTTTTAAAACGTTCTAGGATATTTACTCTTTATATCATTGGAAACATCCTATTGATACTCTTTAATTTGATATACTATTTCCTTTTTAATTGATACATAATAGTTGTACATATTTATGGGATACATAGGATGCTTTTATACATTCATACAATGTATAATTGATACATTCATATAATGTGTAACATATGTTTTGATACATGCATCAGTATTTTGATACATTCATACAATGTGTACATATGATGTTTTGATACATTCATACAATGTGTAATGTTTTGATACATGCATACAATGTGTTTTGATACATTCACGCATTCCCAGGGTAATTGGGATATCTATCACCTCTAACATCTATCATTTCTCTGGGTTGGAAACATTTCAAATATTCTCTTCTAGCTATTTTGAAATATACAATAAATTATTATTAACTATAGTCACCCAACTATGCTATCAAACATTATTCTGTCTGTATAACTATATATTTGTACCGATTAACCAGCCTCTCTTCATCACTCCGTCCTCCCTTTCCAACCTCTGGTAACCATCATTCTACTCTCTGCCTCCATGAGATCACCTTTTTCAGCCCCCACATATGTGTGAGAACATGTAATATTAGCTTTCTCTGCATGGCCTATTTGATTTAACATGTCCTTCAGGCTCATCCATGTTGCTGCAAATGATAGGGTTTTACTATTTACTATTTTCACGGATGAATAATATTCCATTGTGAATGTATATCACATTTTCATCATCCATTTAGCCACTGATTTACATTTATTCCATATCTTGGCTATTGTGAATAATTTTGCAATAAACATGGGAGTGCAGATGTCTCTTTGACATACTGATTTCCTTTCTTTTTCATATATATCCAGAGGTGAGATTGCTGGATCATGTAGTATTTCTATTTTTGGTTTTTTTGAGGAAACTCCATCCTATTTTCCATAATGGCTATTCTAATTTACATCTCCACCAACAGTGTTTGAGAGATCCCCCTTCTTTGCATTCTCACCAGCATCTGCTATTTTTTGTTTTTTCAATAATAGCCATTTTAACTGGGGTGAGATGATACCTTATGGTGGTTTTGATTTGCATTTCTGTGATGATTGGAGATGTGGAACTTTTTTTTCATATATTGATTATTCATTTGTATGTCTTCTTTTGGAAATTGTCTGTTCAGGTCTTTTGCCCATTGTTCAACTAGATTATTTGGGTTTTTGCTATTGAGATATATGTGTTCCTTATATATTCTGGTTATTAATCTGTTGTCCAATAGATATTTTGAAAATATTTTCTCCCATTCTATAGGTTGTCTCTTCACTCTGTTGATTTTTTTCCTTTGCTGTGAATAAATTTTTGAGCTCGATGTAATCCCAATGGTCTATTTTTGCTTTTATTGCCTGTATTTTTGAGGTCTTGCTTAAAATATCTTTGCCCAGACCAATGTCCTGAAGAATTTCTGCAATATTTTCTTCTAGCAGTTTCTTAGTTTTGGGTATTACATTTAAGTCTTTAATCCATTTTGATTTGATTTTTGTATACGGTGAGAGATAGGAGTCTAGTTTCATTCTTTGGCATATGGTTATCCAGTTTTCCTAGCACCATTTATTGAAGAGATTGTCCTTTCCCCATGTTCAAAGAACAATGTATGTCCTTTGTCAAAAATGAGTTCATTGCCAGTGTATGGACTTATTTCTCAGTTCCTAATTCTGTTCCATTGGTCTATGTGCCTGTTTTCATACCTTTTACCATGCTGTTTTGGGTACCAAAGCTTTGTAGTGTATTCTGAAATTAGGTAGTGTGATGCCTCCAGCTTTGCTCTTTTTGCTCAGGATTGCTTTCACTTTTTGGGGTCTTTCATAATTCCATACAAATTTTACATTTTTTTTTTATTTCTGTGAGCAATTTAATTGGTATTTTGGTAGGGATTGCATTAAATTTATAGAACACTTTTGGTAATATGGTGTATTTACAATTATTAATTTTTCATTCATGAACATGTCTTTCCTTGTACCAAATGTTTAAAGAACTAATATGAATTCTTCTCACACTATTTGGAAAAATCAAAGAGGAGGAAATACTTCCAAATTCATTCTATGATGCCAGTTTTACCCTGATACCAAAACCAAACAAGGACACAACAACAACAAAAAAGAGAACTACAGGCCAATATCCCTGATGAACATAGATACAAAAATCCTCAACAGAATGCTAGCAAATCAAATTCAACAACACATTACAAAGCTCATTCACCATGATCAAATGGCATTCATCCTGGGGATGTGAGGATCGTTCAGCATACAGAAATCAATAAATGTGATACATTACATCAACAGAATCAGATATAAAAACCATATGATAATTTCAATAGATGCTTAAAAGCATTTAATAAAATTCAACATCTCTTCATGAAAAACTCTCAACAAATGGGTTATAGAAGGAATATACCTCAAAACTGTAAAGGCCATATGTGACAAAACCACAGCTAGCATCATATTGAATGGGGAAAATTGAAAGCCTTTCCTCTAAGATCTAAAACATGACAGTATGTGCACATTCACCACATTTATTCAACATAGTACTAGAAGTCCTAGCCAGAGAAATTAAGCAAGAGAAAGAAACAAAGTGCATACAATTGGAAAGGAAGGACTCAAATTGTCCTTGTTTTCAGATGACATGATTTTATATTTAGCCAAACTTAAAGACTCCACCAAACAACTATTACAACTGATAAACAAATTTAATGAGGCTGCAGAATATAAAATCAACATACAAAAATCAGTAGCATTTCTATATGATAACAGCAAGCAATCTGAAAAAGAATCAAGATAGCAATCCTATTTATAAGAGCTACAAAAATTTAAATACCTAGCAATAAATTTAACCAAAGAAGTGAAAGATCTCTAGAATGAAAACTATAAAATACTCATGAAAGAAATTGAAGAGGAAACCACTTAGACTTTGACCTTCTTTAACCTGTCTTCCCTTTTGTCCTTCAAATTGTTCAGGATAAGAATCACTCAATTATTAGTCTGTTCTTCCCATAAGTACATGGGATTTTTTTTGTTAATAATTTATGATTATCTCTTACAATGGCCAGCATCTTGATGTTTGTTCTCTATTAATGTACAGGAAATCAAAGTAGTTTCTTTTTCTAGTACCAACACTTTTGTATATTCCAAGGAAAGCAGCCCATTTTCAAGAACTCCCCTCAGTAAGAATGACTTTAGTGCTGTAGTCACATGGAAATTATGGTAATAATGATGATAATACCCATTATAAAATTTAAAACCTTTATATTTAACTTTAAACTTCACTTATGTTCTTCCTAGGCAAAGTAACAATCATCAGGGATCAGGCAGGTGGCAGGGGAGAGGAGGGAATGGGTAAATGCACACCTAATGGGTGCAGTGCGCATTCCCTGGGGGATGGGCACACTTGTAGCTTTGACTTGGGCAATACAAAGGCAATTTATGTGACCAAAGCATTTGTACCCCTGTAATATTTGGAAATTAAAAAAAATTACACTCTAGCATTTCCAGGGATTCTGATGTAATAGTAACTCACAATTTTGCAAAATATCCTGACTTCCTACAAATATTTCAAAGAGCAGACATTCAAAACCAAAAGGGCCATTTACTTGGACTTCTTGGCTGTTTTAATCTATTGCAATATTATATTTTCAAGTTAATTTTCTGTTAATCTAACATATTTTGACATGCAATAAAATATTTAAGCAATTCCTTCATTAAAGTTGGAAAGTACAATACTCTAAGCATAATCTCTGTGAAATTTTGCAAATGTGTATGTTCTTATAATATTGATGGAATATCAACTTTTTCATTATCTTTGCCATTGAATAAATTTGTTAATAGAGTAGAAACTCCTTCGTATCACATGATTATGACCAAAAGTTTTGGTTAATTAAAAATGTTTGTTTAAATGGGGAAAAATAAAATCTGATATATGCAAACCATAACCTTTTAAAAAAATATTTACTTATACTAAAAATAAAATAAGTTGCATCTTCATCAGCCACTCTTTGAGTGTGATCCCACTGCATGACATTTACTTTGGCTTTTTATTTTTTCATGAACTACAACCATGATAGATTGCGTACGATTTTCAGTTTAATGTGAAAATAAAGCAAGCTTCTAAAGGCACTTAGAAAACAGCTGAGTACAGGATCCTCCTAAAAGGTTGTTTTACCATGTTTTGACTCCCTCTTCATAATAATCTTCCTGCTTTTGTTTACTTTTCAGAGACCTCAGGTAGTTGGTTTTGATATTTTATCCAAAGATTTTTGTTGTCACCAGTGGAGAGATGGGCTGCAGTGGGTTTATACTGCTATAGTGAAACTAGGACCCTGCTGTTGTTTTATTTTTTAATTTTTAATTTTAATATGAGTTCAAATATAAAAGATACAAGAAACGTGTGAAAAACTCCCATATATCCTTTATCAAGTTCACCAATTATTTACATATTATTTTCCCCTTTATCTTGATTATTCCCTTTCTATAGAAATGAGTATATATGTATATGCATGTATACATTTTCTGAACTTGGTTAAAGTGCTGTCTGCCAGAATTTCCCAATGTAAAGCAAAATTTTCTTTGTAATTCATAAATTGTGGAGTGATGCAATGAGGCTATAGAAATAGCCTTTCTCATCAAATTTTCACCTACTAGTTTTATCTTTCATTGCTGATATTCTAGCTCCATCATATCCTTTGTATCTACTATTAGGAAGAGCTTTTCCTTCTTCACTTCTTTAATTGCTCATTTTGTATTGATATTAATACAAAAACACAGATTTATGGATGCATATTTTATTCAATGGGTTATAATTCTTAATTCTTAATTATTTTATTTATTTTGATGTTCAAATTCTCCCAGATTTGTCTTTTGCAAGTCCCTTCCAGCTAGCTATGGTATGCCTTGGTGTATTCTCATGATTTTTTGAGCACTTAATTATTATCTGGCACAGTCTCAATGCTAGAGTCAGCTATTTTTCTAAGGAGTCATATTTCCTTTGGTAGAGAATGGTATTCAGAAACTGAGAAACTAAGATCTAAGTCGTAGGTATGTCACATTGCTAGGGAGCTGTTGTCACTTTCAGTGAACTGAACTAGGAAAGACACACACACGCATTTATTTACCTGAGAATTCCGATTCCACTGTTTTATTCCAGTCTTCTCTTTCTGTCTTTGTACCTCTTCTCCAATCATGAGAACACTTCTACCTATTATCTTTAATATATTTATTTACTTATCTGTTCATACTTAGAATGCAAAATTCGTTTCAGAATTGTTAACCCATGCCACTACAAGAAGCAAACCTGCTAACTAGACTTCCATACTTGTTTATAGTCTTTTTTTGAGACAAAATTTACATATAGTGAAATGCTCATTTATGAAGGCTATAGTTTGATAAATTTTGATGACTGTACATAACCATTACAAAATGGTTATCTCAATCAATAAATAACACATTTCTGTAATCACAGAAAATTTTCTCATACCCACTTACAGCCACTCTTTTTGAATTCTTTTACAGTACATTAAATTTGTTTCTTAATCTTCATTGAAATGAAATAATTCAAAATATGCTCTGTTGTGTCTGGCTTCTTCACTCAACACAACTGTTCTTCAGATTCATCATTGCTATTGTGAGTATGAGCAGTTCATTTTTTAAAGTGTGCAGTTCTATTTTACAGATATTCCATAATTTATTTTTCTTATTGATGGACATTTGAGTTGTATCTTATTTTTAACTATTATGGATAATGTGTTATAGACATTCTTGTACAAGTCTTTTGGTCAATATATGTTTACTTTCCTCTTGGATAAACACCTGGTAGACAGGATGAGTCATAGAGTAGGTATATGCTTAACTTTATAAGAAACTGCTAAAGTATTTTGCAATGTCATTGTACCATTTTACATGCTCACCAGAAATGTGTGAGTTCTAGTTGATCCACATACTCTCCAACATTAGATATTATCAAGTTTTTTTTAATTAAATTTTATTTTATTTTTAGCCATTCTAGTGTTTGTGAAATTGTATCACAATTAGGTTTTTAATTTGAATTTTTTCTGAGCAAAAATGATGTTGAATTCTTTGAGCCCTGGGTATTTAGAAGTAAGTTGATAATTTCCAAATATTTGAGACTTTTTCTAGACATGTTATTTTATTAATTTCTAATTTCATTCCATTGTAGTCAGAGCATATACTCACTAAGATTTAAGTTCTTTGAAAGTTTGATTTATCTTGATTTATCTTGATTTATCTTGATCAATTTGTTTCATGTGCTCTTGAATGAAGATGTATTCTACTGTTCTACCCATTCATGGGTATGATGTTTCGCATATTTCAATTAAGTAAAGTTGGTTGATTTTGTTTGTTTTGAATATTTGTACAAATATTCTATGTATTTTTCAATTGTTTTGGTGTGCTTGTTCCATCAATTACTAAGCAATGGGTGTCAAAATCTACAACAATGATTATGGATTTGTCTACTTTTGACATTTAGTTTTATTAGTCTTTGCTTCATCTATTTTGAACCCCTGTTCCTAGTTGCATGCATATCTGGGATTATATTTTATTAATGATTTGATAATTTTATCATTATGAAATATTCATCTTTATCTTTAGCACTGTGCTTTGTCTTGAAGTCTACATTGTCCTACAGTACTATAGCCATACCAAGTTTCTTAAGACCAATGTTTACCTAGTATATATATATTTTTATACTTATGTTCTTTTCCTCCCATCTCTTGCCTTTTTAGGGTGAATGCCTATTTTTTTAAGATTCCATTTTTCCTCCTGTATTGACACTTAGCTGTATCTCTGTGCTATTTTAGTAGTTGACCTAGAGATTATAATATACATCTTTAAGTTACAGAGTAAAAATTCAAATATTTTACTATTTCATAAAAAGTGAAGCCTTTAAAACTCCATTTATGCCTATGTTATTTTTGTTTTTATTGTCTTATATTTTACTATGACATTATGAAAATTTTAAGAGTTTAATTGCTCAGTTACTTTTTATATTTTGATATAACAGTCATGAATCTATTAAAGAAATTTAAGGCAATGAAATAAAATGTTGTTCTTTACATCTGCCCATCTTCTTTGGTGCTCTTCATTTCATTCTTACTATCTGGTTTTTATGGTATAATTTTTCTTTTGTTGAAGAAATACTTTCAGCATTTTTTCTTAATGTAGTTCTGCTTTCTGAAAACGTCTTTATTTCAGCTTCATTTTTGAAGGGAATTTTCACTGGCTATAGAATTCTGAGTTAAAATGTTTTTTTTTTTCTTTTGAGAATTTAAATATGACATCTGGCTTCCTTTGATAAGAACTTAGTCATCACTCATATTAATTGTTCTCCTGTATATAATGTGTTGGCTTTTTAAAATTCTGTCTGCTTTAAAGATTGTCTATTTATATTTGACTTTCAGAAGTTTGACTATGATGTGTCTAGGCATGTTTTTTCTTTATTATTATTATTATTATTTACATTATCCTGCTTTAGGTTTTCTGAGCCTCTTGAGTCTGTAATGAATATTTTTGATTATTATAAAAACTTGGCCATTATTTTTTTTAGATTTTTTTCTATCTCATTCTCTCACTATTCTTCTAGTCTCTAAGACTATAATTACAAATATATTTAATCACTTAAAACTGTCCCACAGGTTACTAGTCTCTATTTTGGTTTTTCAATATGTTTTCTCCCTGCTCTCCTGATTTGAAGAGAGATCAATACTTCGCTGAAACCCTTCTGTCCTCTCCAATCTCCTATCAAGCTGATCCACTGAATTTTTCCTTTCAGATATTGCACTTTACATTTTTAGACTTTCTATTTAATCCCCTAAAAAATAACTCCCATTTCTCTCCTGATGTTTTCCATTGATACACTCATTATGAGCATAGTTTTTCTTTAAGTCTTTGAACACATTTCTAATAGCTGATTCAAAACTTTGGCTTGCTAATTTCATCATCTGGATCATCTCAGGCTTGATTTCTATTCTTAGACATGGATTACATTTCACTGTTTTATGTCTAATAATTTTTGATTATTTAGTAGACATTTGGGTTACATATTGTAAAGATTTTGTATTCTATCTTCTTCCTCCGAATAGTGTTGATATGTTGAAGCAAGCAGTTAGTTACTTTGGTCAGTCTCTAGCTCTCTCTTTCCTGAAATAGGCAACAGATGAAATCTCTGTTCAATTATTTTAGCCTTCCTTTTGTTGCTCCTGGAGTCTTTCTGGCACATGCACATTCTAGAGGTCAGCTATATATTTGAATGGAATTTATATGCAGTCAGCCAGCCAAAAACTTTATACTCCGACTCCTCAAGCCACTAGGACTAAGACTTCCCTTTGAGTTTTAACTATTTTACATTGTGAGAACTAAAAAGCACCCTCAGGTGAAAAGGTGTTTAATTGCTCACAAAATGATATTTTTTTTATTTCAACACTCAAATTACTTTCAGTTTCTGCCTGCCTTATACTTTCTTTCCTTGTGAGCCTTAAAAAGGGAATTCACGTAATCAGTGAAAAAAAAATACTTACACAGAGGTGGTGATATTAGAATCTATTAACATGGATTCTCTCACCAAATGAAGTTGATGATAAAGTTTCCATGACATTGAAAATGATATTTGACCTTGAAAACTCAAAGTGTGAATTATCTGTGGCAGTAAATCAGAGGCTATCATTACAGGTAAAAATTTAGGTTAGGAAAAATAAAATTAATATTCTGTTATCCTATTTATCTTTAATGATAGAAATTATTATATCCATGCAGTTACTACCTGCAAATGTGCTAAATGGTTTTACATTATCAACACATTCCACTCGTACTGATTTCACTATTAAATTAACAGAGATAGGTAATCTTATCATTTCTTTGAACTGTTTCTAGTGAATATTAATTGTACACAACCTTTAAAAAGCATCTGTGTTACTTGCTGTGACTGACTAACCAAAGACATAACAAATTATATTTCTTCAATTATGGTTTTTACATTTAATTCAAATTGCTTTGTAAAAGTAGCACAAAGCATAAATCAGGAAGAAGAAAAGTTCAGAAATTCATGATTCTCACTGTGGGGTTTTAAGAAATATATTTTATTTCTTTAATTCACATGGATGAAGGGAGAAGCATTCATATTTATTTGTTCTTTATTTAGTGTATCTCTAAGAGGCATTTAAAACTTACTAAGGTATCTGACCTCAGAGCAGTTACCTTTTAATTTTTTTCTAATTAGATTGAATGCCAAATCATGGCTAGTAAAGTTAAAAAAAATGACAAGATCCAATTTGTGGTTCAAATGTAGTTGTATTAAGTCAGATAGTCATTTAGCAAACACAGTTATTGGAAGTATTTACCCTTGTAAATACTCTGTAGTAGTCAGCAGATGGCATGCATTGTACATTAACTATTCTACCCCGTTATCACATATACTTTAGAACAGAAAGCATCTGTTTTTCTCAGAAAGACATATTATCCCCTCATTTGCAGTTTAGTGTTAATTCGTGAACTATTTAGTGATAATCAAAGAAGGTGATATTTCATCTTCATTTAGTTCGTAGAGCAGATTCAATCAAATATAAGATGGGGTAAAAACACATTTAGCAATTCCTTAGCAAGCTTCAGCATCTAGGCGAAACAATCTTAAGTGATTATTTTCCTGCTTTGGCTAGAGGGTTGTACAAGAGGGCAGAAGCCTTTTGGATGCAGTTTCTGAGTGCCTATGACGAATTTAGGAATATAAAAATCATTTCCTGTTGCGTATTGTTAACTGCATAAATTCAAAATCAAACAAGTAAATCAACAAACCTGGACAACTAAATTTACTTCTCAGTCATCTATTTAAGATAACACTATAATAGCCTAATTGGAAAATCTCTTCCTATTTAAAAGCATGCAAGTATTCACAGGCTTCCCTTTGAGTGGTTTCAAAGGAGAATTTGGCTGGCGATGCTCTAACATGATGCATAGCCTATCATATTTCATGTCAAACTGATATCCATCTGTCAGCCTGGCCTGACGCCTATTCCCAAGGTATTGAGTCACTCTGCAGGGCCTGAGTTGTGTCTGTTAAAGTTATCTCCAGGGAGCTAAGTTACACAACATATAACAGTGTGAACACATAGAAAAACAGAAACACAAACTACATACATCTTATCAGTAGAAATGGAGAGATTAGACATTTTCCTCCCTTCATATCAGACTTCTTCTTAGGTGTTAAACATAGAATGACCCTCTTGGGCTGAAATTGATGCATTTTTGACCATGAACTTGCTTTACGACCTTGCATTTGGAGGAAGCGGAATAACTAGGCAGATGCTATTATAATATTAAAGTCTCCTATTCCTAAAAATAGCAATTAATTAAATAGCTGTTGAAAGGCAAAAACTACTTAACATTTTTGCTTTAATATTTGTTTCTTAATGGATAAATAAATTGAAATATATTCCTCTAAGGAAACATCAAATGTGTGTGTATGTATATATATATACATATATATGTATATATATATCTTATTTATTGTACTCCTTACCATTTAGATCTGTGTTTCATTTGAAGGAATGTTTCCATTTTCAAAGAAGAATAATGTATCTTAAATTAAAAAAAACATTACTTTGGTGATTGATTTATTCAGTATTTGTGTTTGGAGTTGTAGGAGATCAAGGACATTAATGAAAATGTTACTCATTTAACTTGCTTTATATTCTTCAGAAACACTTCAAAAATGGAAAATGATCAGCCAAGATGAAAAAGCTTCCCAGTTTTACTGTGTAGGTGGAAGCTGGGTATAAATGTGGGAGTTCTGAGTGGGACTGCCATTCTAGCTGCTGGCTTCTGAAAATTCTAAAAGTAGCACAGTGGTGGTTGTCACTGATGGATGACTGCATTCTGCTGTTCATTTCTTCCATATTCTGGACTGCTAAGGACATTCCTTTGGGACGGATACTCCCTTTTCATCTATTTCTTAGGGAAAACTGAGGAATACATATATTGGGGTTGAAGAGATATGTATGAATGAGTAAAATTATACTGTTCTGTGTACCTAATAGACCTAATCTGTTTGATAAAATGATCTTTCTGTACTTGAGGGTCTTCCTTTCTCAGTTGGCTTGCATTCCTAGCTTCCTTTGGCCTACGGCAGCACTAATTCAATGGTTTGAGAAGAAATTATGTCCTCATTTTGGAGGAATTTGTCCCAACAAGGTGCCTTGAGGTTATTAGCTATTTCAGGAAAACCCGTGTTCATTGGCAAGTAAACTGACATAGTGGGAAAAAAAAAAAAAAAACAGGTCACCAATTCCTTCTCCCAGTGACAGGAAATGGATGATGCCATGAATACTGTGTGTCTGCTTCAGTGTAATGACAAGAGATATAAAAATCAAATTGTCACTCCTGCCTGGTAGATGTAGATGACCTGTGGCCACAGGCAGGTCATTATACCTGTAGGTGCCAGATACTCCAGGATTTGGCATCAGGCCTGCCTTATGTTCAGAAGCCAGCTGGTTGGGCATTAGGGAAAACTGGGGAGACTTTAGCTAATTGGGGGTTAAAATACAACCATCAAAAGGATGCATACACAAACAGAGTCTTTTTATAACTAAATGTAATCATTTAGGTTAAGAGAAAAAATACCAAATACATGAACTAACTCCTTATTTCTCTCATTCTCCTTCATTCCCAAATCTGCCTTGGTACCCCCTGCTCAGCAAATGCACTAGGCAGCATGTAATCATGTCACTCTGTCACCAGATCTCCTTCTCAATGAAATTCAGGTGTCTAAATAGAAAGGAGTGATGGCAGATTTTTCCCCTCTTTCAGCAGAAAGCCAAGGAAAAGCTTTCAGAAAGATGAAAATTACACTTTTGTGTCACCACAAATCATCTGTATAACACTTGGTGCACAAATATTGAATCTCTTTGTGTCAGCTGTTTATTGCTTGTGTTAGGACAGGAATACATTTTCTATGTCAATACTTGATTAGGTAAAAAATTCTCTGTAAGTTGAAGCTGAGTTACTTGTGAAAAAATGCGTTGTGTTGAAGCTAGAACAGAAGCTCTTGTGAGATAATTAATGTTGTTTGAGAAAAATCAGTATTTCACAACAAAATGGTATTAATAGACTTAAAGTTTATATGTAATATATTTTCCAAAAACTTCAAATACTTTAAATAATTATTTAGACAAATGTCTTGCCAAATCTGGGCCAAGAAATATCCTTATTAAGAGATGGAAATATAAATGTTACAATAAAGTCAGAGTCTTCGTATTATTGAACATTTACTATGTACCATGCACTTTTTTAATTTCAGGATATTGTGGGGGTACAAACATTTTGGTTACATGTTATGACTTTGCCTCAGCCAAGCCAGGATTGGAGGTGCGCCCTTCCCCCATACAATGCTCACCGTGTCCATTTTACCCCCCCCACCCCCCAACACGCAATGAACATTACTCCCATGTGAGCACCTTAGTGTTGATCAGTTAGTGCCAATTTTATGGTGAGTAGTTTTTAAATTTATTTATATAAATATATGGGGTACAAGTGCAATTTTATTAATTTTATTACATGCATAGGTTGTATAGTGGTCAAGCCAGGGCTTATAGGATATCTATTACCCAAATAATGTACATTGTACCAATTTAATACTTTTATATTCTATTTAAATTCTTTCTGATACTATCACAATTATGCAAGTTATTCCCATTTTATATGTGATTAACCAGAAGGCTGAATCTGATTCAAACATATGGATCCCTAGGTCAATTAGTATAGATGGGTAACAGTCTTTGAAACATCAGAACTTTTACTGAGTTTTTTATTTAAAAATATGCACGTGATCAAAGTTTAATAATTAGGTCATGAGAGCTCTGCAGATCATTGACTCCCATTGCTCTTTCCACAACTCTGCCTGCTAGGCTGACATCTTTTAAAAGTAGATCAAAACCCATATCAGAACATCTATACTATGAAGGGATGTATCAGAGAATATCTGAGGCATGTTAAGAAGTGAGTACTGAAAACCTTTAAACTGTGTGGGAAGTGTTGGAGTGCTTACCTGGAGGGCTACAGTAAGGTGGAGGGGTGGCAAGGCATCCTTTAAACTAAAGCATCCCTAATGTGTTAGAATTTGCAAAAATGTCTTAATAAAGGACCAGCTTCTTCCCTCTTAGATTGGTTGTGAGTTTAAAGTAGAGAGAGACAGATTAAAAGAAAAAAGTCTTACCAGTGCTTTCTTGAAATAAAAAATAAAGGTCAATATTTAGCTTGTTGTTCAAGCTAACCTATCATTTACTAACACTATTATTACCAGGAAAAGCATAATATTCCCACTTACTATTTTTAGCTCCAGATCTACTTTCTATCCCACCATGTTTATACCACATTTTTTTTTCAAACATAAGTGTGCTCTTGCTTCTTTCTCTGCAATGCTACTTCCATTGTGTGACATATGCTGTCCACTGCCCTTGCTCTGTTCCTGCTCCCTTTCCCATCTGTTAAAATGTTCCTAATATTCATTATTCAAAAGTCATCTCTTCCAAAGAGCCTTGGTGAATATCCCCATACTGTGGTTTGAATGTCCTATCCAAAACTCATGTTGAAATTTAATTGCCATTGTGATGGCATTAAGAGGTGGAACCTTTAAGAGGTGATTGAGCCATGTCCTCATGAATGGATTAATGCTGTTATCATAGGAGTCAGTTCCTAATAAAAGCAAGTTCAGACCCCTCTTGTTCTTCCTCTTTTATTCTCTCTTGCCCTGCTGCCTTCAGCCACAAGATGATGCAGCAGGAAGGCTCTCGCCAGATCCCAGTGCTATATTTTTAGGCATTCCAGCCTCCAGAGCAGTGAGCCAAATAAACTTCTATTGGTTATAAATTACCTAATCTGTGGTATTCTGTTATAGCATCACAAAATGGACTAAGAAAGCACACAAGCTGTGTGTGTTCATTTTTTCCTTCTTTGATCTCTCATATGTACAAATTATCTATATAATAATACATTATAGCATTTTGACTTTGGTATTATGGTTTCTGTGCTTCCTAGGTTCTATGATTTCTCTCTCTCTCTCTCTCTCCCCCCTCTCCCTCTCCCTCTCTTTCTCTCTCTCTCTCTCTCTTCAGAGATGAGGTCTCACCCTGTAGCCCAGGCTGGAGTTCAATGGCATGATCATAGCTCACTGCGTCCTTGAATTCCTGGGCACAAGTGATCCTCTCACCTCAGCCTCCTGGGTTGCTGGGATTATAGGCATGAGTCACCATACCCCCTTTATGATCTCTCTTTTTTATAAGGAGTAATTAAGGTGATTTTCCTTTCTTGTTTCCTTGCACCTATCCCATTTTTTATTAAAAGATAGTCTCGAAGGATTGCATTTTCTGGGTTTGCTAGTTATTTCTGTGCTCTGGAAATTATTTATGTATCCTTTGAGACTTGAAATTGTTCTCTCTTATCTTGTCACCTCTCATTGACTTCAAATACCTCTTGACCATGTTTGCTTTATTCTTTTTAGTTTGAAGATTATGGCACTTGATAGCAAAAATTCAATTGAAATAAATGTTGAAAGGTTCTACATTCTCAGATAAAACCACCTGCTTTTAGACACCATGTTCTGTTCTGGATTCATAGAGTCCTTTTTCTGGCCCCTAGTATTATAAGTCAAATAAATTTGTGCTTTAATTTTCCCAGATTTTTTTATCTTTTGGTATACATCTTAAATGTTTGTAATCTCCACCCAATTCATCACAGTGGCTCTTACCCTGAACTTTCTAGAAGATGTCTTCTTGTTGCCTATAGCCCATTTCAGGATCCAGGCATTCCCTTAATTTCACTAATAGAATTATCAGCATTGAAATTCAAGAAATTCTTGTATGATCTATGCTTAGCAGAATGTGACTTTTAGTAGATGACCACATGCTATTATGTTGTGTCTCTCTGACAGTTTTTTAACTCCTTATTAATGAGATCTTTTCTCTGTTCTTCCTTGGAGTAATGGGAAATCACACTAAGTTTTAGATTTCAATCCATTCCTTCTCTTCAGGTGTCATTTCCATTCTCCTATCATATCTGCTATCCTCTCCCTTATATTTTGACTGACTTTCTTTATACTGAATGTTTCCTCTGCTTAAGATAATATATTCAGAAAATATCATATTTAGAGCTCATGTTCCATAACTAATGGCCAGCTTCTTTTCTTCCTTCTCAATCAAGATTCCTAATGAAATAGATTATACTTATTGTGTCACAATTTCTCAGTTCCTAATTTATTATTCACCAAAGGAAATATGACAATTGTTCTCACTTTTCTTAGAAAATAAAGAACAAATTAGTAAATCCAATGATCACTTTTCTGTTCTCATCTCCTTTTAAGATTCTCTTTGTATCCCAGGTTTCTGTGAGACTCCTCATATTTTTTTCTTTATATCCGTATTCCAATTATTTTATTTTTCAATGTGGGTTATTCTTCGTCTAACTGCACCTAAATGTAAGTGCCCCTAAGGTAAGAGTCTATCTTTAAATATTGTCTCTTTTCATCCTATGTTTTCTTCCAGGGAAATCTCACACATACACATGGCTTCAACTAGTTCCTAAATACTGTTGAATTCCTGCTGTATACATCTAATCTAGAATTTATTCCTGAGATTCAGATACCTATATCCACTATCTACTGGCTTTGCCTCTTCCACATGCTCTTGAATTGTTAAAGTCAAAGTCCCAGTGTCATTGTTTACTCATTGCCCATAATGTTCTTTTTTCTCTGTCTTATCTCTTGACTTTCATGCTATCCAGCTTTAGCTCTTCGCCTGCATATGTTTCTTCTCCTGTCCAAATCCTATTTTCAATTATTACTTGAAGATGTTAGTCTTGCCCTTAATGGACACATTATGCCTTCTGGTGGTGTGGAGGCCATGGTGCAAGTGTTGAGGATGGGAGGATGGAGAGCATATAACATTGATTCTATGCCTGTAAAAATAACTTTTTCCCCAGATATTGGAAAATTCACCTAACACTGAATATTTCCCTTCTATTTTCTCTTATAATCATGTGATTGATTTAAATAATTTTGGTGGAGATAGAGACAATATTTGCAGTTAATTAGTCTTAGTTATGATATACCAAATATGTGACATGGGAATTATTTAATTCTTTCGACAACCATAAAATGGAAGTTAAGCTTACTGTTTTAAAGATTAAAGAAAACAGATCCAGTGAGGTTAGCTATCTTTCCTAAAAGCAAATAGGATTAGAACCTAGGTATCTGGATTATAGTAGCCATTCTTTTTCCACTAGAAAATATAGCTTACCTATTAAGTTTTGACAATAAAAATCCTGTAAGCAACTCTTTTGTTAATAGATTTGACCATTTGCACAATTATGAGAGAGGCACAGTCACTAACCCCCAAAATCTTAATCTACATCCTCAGACAAATGTCAATATCTGTAAACATTGCTCAGAATCACACACCAATCCAACCAGGGAACAACAGTACTATGAACTCTGTGATACTGCAATCTTTAAGGAGACACTGCTTAAGTAAAGATTTTATTGGGGGATATGTTAGGTTTATTTAGGAGCATTAATATTTTTTCACTGTAATTGTATGAGTATTACCTAAGATCGTCTATTATTAAATGCTGAGAGAATGAAACTTTGAAACCCCCTTCAGATTATCAAATATCTTAAACATTTTTGGAATCAGCAGATTACCTAAAAAAGAATAACATGACCAATTGGAGAAAAAATGGAAATTAAAACAGCATTTTAACATGGAACTAAAAAAATTGAGTCAAAAATGTATTTTATAACATATTTGCAAACAGACTCATTAACTTGTAATAAATGTGAAATATTGTGTTCACTAAAACAAAATGACCAAGCAAATGTTACAATCTGAAATAAAAAGAAAAAAGAATTTCTTTATTTTTGTGGCAGATCAGTATGTGTGTATCCTTGTAACATTCATAGCAAATTAAAGATTAATAACATCTATTGTTGTAGTGAATTATTTAGTTTATGTCTAAAATCAAATAGTGAAATAAATTGCAACTCAGTGCATAGAAACTATTTCATAGTGCTTCGGTGAGCTGGTATGGCTATTTCTCCAACAAAGATTTAGTTTTGAAAATTGAATTAGAGACACATTTAACCTGCTATGAGGGAAAGATGCTCTTGATGGCAGTAGAATTCTTGTCATAGACTTTCCAAGTACATGACATTATTTCAATTTCAGCTTTTTATAGTGTATACCTCTGCCATGTGGGCAGCCTACCAACACCTATAAGATTAGTCCCTGTTAGGAGAGCATCTAGATTGAAGCTGCACTTTAAAACAGTAACAATTGGTAAACCTCAATTGTGCAAAGCACTGTCAGCATGTCCTTATTTTAATAACGTTGAAAGGGTGGTATTCACATTTCCATTTCTGAGTGTGCTCACTCCAAGTCCACCCTCACACATGGAATTCCTCTAAATAAACTCAATGCTGGTAATCATCTGACTCATTAGCAAGTGTTTCTTCCTGCCTGAAACTAAGTGGGTGCAATGGAGGATAGATTAATCTTTAAATCCTGTGGAATACACATCTGCTCTCTTTGCTTTCTGACTTTTTTATGTCAGTAGCATAATTAAAAATAAAAATGTATTGCTATGTCAGTACAGACAAGCTGGTTAATACACTTGAAAAGGAATATAATCATCCAATAATTAATAATCATACTAATGAAATATTGCAATATTTATGTAGAATTTATGCTTCAGATAGAAAGAAGAAAACCTACCTAACAACACAGAAAAGCTCCTTAAATTTTTATCTTTCTCTCTGCCTGGAATTATTCCTCCCTCTTGACACTGTGTTATTCCTCTATTTTCATGATACCTCCTCAGGCAATCCCAGACCACTGCTATTTATGCCTCCTCTGAACTTGTACTTTTAAATATATATCACAAATTTGGTGCTTGTTTAAACATAGCATTATAACAATGTTATTATTTTCATTTTTATAAAATAGTGTATTTATAGAAATTCTTATGTATTTGGCTTAAATTCCCAACTAAATTATGATTTCCTTGAACATGGGGTTTGTGCTTTGTTATTCTTATTCCTAGCATTGAATTTCTGTATATGGTTCACCCTCAATAGTTCTTTGGAAATTGGTTTCTGTTTGAAAAAATCACGATGTTATATTTTAATCAAATGACATTTCATAATATCAATTACCAAAATATTAGGTCAGTAGTGATTACCATATGATGCTCTTCATTTTCTTTTTGTCAGTTACTCAACAAGCAAAATTATCACTTATTCTCTGACTCTCATCCCTATATAACTCTGTATATCCCTTAATCTATCCTCATATCCTCAAACCTACCTTCCTCAAAGCTTTCTACCAGTCTCTCTGGACCTCATGTTTGGATCAGCAAAATTCCACATCATAAATCCCTATATCTTAAAACTTTCTTTAAAATTGTCCCTTTATCTAATTACTCTATCCAAAACCTGGCTTTCCCCTGAGAACACTGCTTCCACTGAAGCTTCTTTCTATACTAGCTCTAGTATTTTGTAAACTCAGTGTTTGTACCATGGGCCTAGAATGGGTGCACTTCTTGTTCCTAACTAGCACTTTCAAACTTTCTTTCTCCTCTCTAATTCACTTCCTTTGTCCTCACTACTGACCTATCTCATCCCATCCCACCCAGATATACTCTTCCCAATGTCAATTCTAGTTACTTTGGCTTTAAAGCTTAGATCGATTTTCTGTTTTTCCTTGTTCTTTCTCAACTCCACAGCAAATACTATTGGTTCTACCTTCAAAATATATCCAGAGAGTGATATCAGCAAGTTGGCAAAATATGAGTTTCCAACTCTCATCAATTTGAACATCAATTTGAACAATCATCCACCCATGAAAATACCTTCACAAGAACTAAAGAAGCAAGGTGAGGGATTATAGCACTTGAGTGGAATATAGAAATAAGAAAAGATGCATTTAAGAGGACAGAAAGGATAGTTTCACATTACACTGGTCACCTGTCCCTCAAGCCTGCACAGTGAAGCATGGAGAGAGATACGCTTCGGACGGGGAAAAGAGAGTGAAGCACTTGACTTTACCCCAGACCCCAGCACAAGATCAGCCCCAGTGAACCACCATAACAGACCAGCCCCCACAGAACCAAATTCCAGCCCAATCCATAGGCTCCAGGCTCTAGGCCCACCCCTGCAGATCCAGGCTCCAGGTTTGCTCCCGTACAAGGCAGGACACTGTATCTCAGGTTCCAGTCTGGCCCCAGCAGATTCAGTGTCCAGGTCTGCCTCAGTGATATGCCAGCCCTGATGGGCCCAGGCTCCAGGTTGGCTCCCATGGCACTAGACTCTAGTCACATCCCCTAAGTATACAAACTCCAAGCCTGTTCCTGTGGACATAGTCCCCAGGACTACTCCATTAGACCCTGGGGATAGGCCAGCCTTTGTGGACCCAGCATCCAGGCCCACACCTTTGGACCCATGGTTCAGGCTCACCCCCATGGGTGCAGGTGTGAAGCTCACCAAAGTGTATGAAGGCACTAGGCCTACCCCAGTTGGCTGAGGCTCCTGGTATGCTCCTGTGGACTCAAGCATTAGGCTAACTCCTGTGGACATAATAGCCAGGCACACATGCCTGCTGACCTAAGCACCAGGAAAGCCATCCCAAAGACTCAAGCAGCAAGTTCACCTGAAGTCCCTGCCAGTGGGCCTACCCAGAATTTCTGTATAGAGCAACTGATAATTGATTTTCACTGCTAAAGCCAGTGCAAAAAGACTGGAAGAGATGCCTATTGCTTCATATGTGAAGACACCAATGCTAGGCCACAAAAATCAAAAATAATCAAAGAAACATGAAGCCATCAAAGTAACAAAATGAAGCACCAGTAACCAACCCTAAAGAAAAGAATATCTAAATACTCCCTGACAAAGAATTCAAAATAATCTTCTCGGCCAGGCACGGTGGCTCATGCCTGTAATCCTAGCACTCTGGGAGGCCGAGGCAGGTGGATCGCTCAAGGTCAGAAGTTCAAGACCAGCCTGAGCAAGAGGGAGACCCCATCTCTGCTAAAAAATACAAAAAAATGATCTGGACAACTAAAAATATATATATAGAAAAAATTAGCCGGGCATGGTGGCACATGCCTGTAGTCCCAGCTACTCGGGAGCCTGAGGCAGTAGGATCGCTTGAGCCCAGGAGTTTGAGGTTGCTGTGAGCTAGGCTGATGCCACGGCACTCTAGCCCAGGCAACAGAGTAAGACTCTGTCTCAAAAAAAAAAACCAAAAAACAAAAAACAAAATAATCTTCTTAAAGAAGCTCAGGGAACTACAAGACAACACAGATAAACAAGCAAACAATATCAGGAAAACAATACACAAAATGAGAAGTTCAACAAGGTGATAGAAACCATAAGAAAGAACCAAACTGAAATTCTGGAGGTGAAGAAATTCAGGACCTGAAAAACACAATGAACTGAATAACTCCCTATAGAGTTTCAACAGCACACACAGACTGGCCATTTGAAATTACCCAGTCAAAGGAACAAAAAGAAAAATGAATAAATAGGGTGAAGAAAGGATATAGGACATATGCAATAGCATCAAGCAAACCAATATATGCATTATTGGAGTCTCAGAGGGAACAGAGGAATAAAAAGGGACAAAAAGTTTATTTAAAGAAATAATGACAGAAAACTTCCCAAATATGGAGAGAGAAATGAATATCCAGCCCCATGAAACCCAAAGAACCCCAAATAGGTTAAGAAAGAGACACATGATTATCAAATTCGTAAAAGTCATAGACCAAGAGAGAATTTTGAAAGGAATAAGAGAAAAGTGACTCATTACATATAAGACTATCAGATTTCTCAGCAGGAACTTTGAAGTCCGAGAGAGCAAGCGAGAGAGTGATGATATATGCTAAGTGCCGAAAGAAAAAAAAATGCCAACCAACGTAAAAGAGTTGTCCTTCAGAAATAAAGGGGAGGTAAAGATTTTCTCAAACAAAAGCCATGGAAGTTCATCATAACTATATGTGACTTATAAGAAATGCTAAAGGTAGTTCTTCAAGTAGAAATGAAAGGACACCAACAACATGAAAACATAAGTATAATGTAAGAATATAGTCAAATTCAGTATGCTTTAATATTGTAATGGTGATGTGTAAACATTTTAACTCTAATAAAAAATTAAAAAGAAAAAGTATTAAAAATAACTATGGCCACATTAATTTGTTAACAGATACATGATTATATATATATATATATATATGCAAAATTTGGGGGAAGAAGTTGAAGTGTAGAGTTTTTGTATGATGTTAAAGTTGTTATCAACTTAAAGTAGACTGTTATAACTGTAAGATGTTTTATGTGAGACTCATGGTGAATATGAGGAAAATAATTATAGAAGATGCACAAAAGAAAATGTGAAGAAAAATCAAGACAAGTCCCTATAAAATATCAATGAAACATAAAGAAGGCGGTAAGAGAGGGAAAGAGGAACAAATTAACACTATAAGACATACAGGAAAAAATTATAAAATGGCAGTAGTAAGTCCTTACCTATTAATAATTACTTTAAATATAAATGTATTAAATTCTTTAATCGAAAAACATAGTGTAGCTTAATGAGGAAAAATCCAGATCCAACTCTATGCTGCCTACAAAAGACTTATTTGAGCTTTAAAGACAATAGGCTGGAAGTTAAGGGATGGAAAAATATATGCCTATTGCTATGGTAACTGAAAGAGAGAAGGGGTGGCTATATTTACATAAGACAATAGATTTTAAGTAAAATAACTGTCAGAAGGGACAAAGAAGGTCATTACACAATGAAAAAGGAGTCAATTCATCAAGAAGGTATGAAAATGTTAATATATGTGTAGTCAATATCAGAACACCTAAATATATAGCAAATATTAACAGAACTAAAGGGAAAAATTGCCATACAATAACAGCGTGGGATTTTAATACCCCACTTTCAACAATGGATAGATCATAGACAGAAAATCACAAGGACACAGCAAACTTGAAAAACACTATAGACCAAATGTACCTAACAGAAAATACTATCCCACAGCAGCAAATATATTCTTTTCAAGTGTATATGGAACATTCTTCAGGATAGATAATATATTAGGCCACAAAACAAGTTTTAACAAATTTGAGAAGTTTAAAATAATGTAAAATATCTTTTCCAACCATTATAATATGAAACTAGAGATCAATAACAGAATCATGGAAAATTCACAAATATGTGAAAATTAAACAATACATTCCTGAAAAACTGAAGGATCAAAGATGAAATCAAAAAATATTTTGACACAAGTGAAAATAGAGCCATAACATACCCAAACTTACAGGATGCAGCAAAAGCAATTCTAAGAGGGAAATCTATAGCGATAAATGCCTACATTAAAAAAAGAAAGATCTTAAATAAAAAATTTAATTTTATACCTTAAGAAACTAGAAGAACGAACCAAACTCGAAGTTATCAGAAGAAAGGGAGTAACAAACATCAGAGCTAAAATAAATGAAATCAATACTAGAAAAGTGATAAAAAGCATCAACAATATTTGTATTATCTATTGGGATGCTCCAGGGTTACGTGCATATATATTTATAGTTGTTATACCCTTTTTTTGTACTGACTATTTTATCATTATATAATATATTGCCCTTCTTTGTCTTTTTTTTTTTTTACAGTTCTTGACTTAAAATATATTTTATGTGATATAAGTATAGCTACTCCTGCTCTTTTTTGGTTTCCATTTGCATGGAATATCCTTTTTCATCTCTTCGCTTTTAGTCTATGCATGTCTTTATAGATAAGGTGAGTTTATTTATTTCTGCATATTATGGGGGTACAAATGTTTAGGTTATGCATGTTGCCCTTGCCCCCCGCCCCCTGAGTCAGAGCTTCAAGCGTGCCCATCCCCCAGGTGGTGCACATCGCACTCATTATGTGTATATATACCCATCCCCTCCTCCTCCTTCCCACCTGCCTGACACCCAATAAATGTTATTCCTATATGTGTACTTAGGTGTTGATCAGTTAAAACCAATTTGATGGTGAGTACATGTGATGCTTATTTTTTCATTCTTGGGATACTTCACTTAGTAGAATGGGTTCCAGCTCTATCCAGGAAAATACAAGAGGTGCTATATCACCATTGTTTCTTATAGCTGAATAGTACTCCATGGTATATATATACCACATTTTATTAATCCACTCATGTACTGATGGACACTTGGGTTGTTTCCGCATCTTTGCAATTGTGAATCGTGCTGCTATAAACATTCGAGTGCAGGTGTCTTTTTATATCAAAAAGTGGGCAATGGACATTAACAGAAACTTTTCAAAAGAAGACAGAATAATGGCCAACAAACATGAAAAAATGCTCAAGATCTCTAATCATCAGGGAAATGCAAATCAAAACCACAATGAGATATCACTTATCTCCAGGGAGAATGGCCGTTATCAAAAAGTCCCCAAAACAATAAATGTTGGCATGGATGCAGAGAGATAGGAACACTCATATACTGCTGGTGGGACTGCAAACTAGTGCAACCTCTGTGGAAAGCAATATGGAGATACCTTAAAGAGATACAAGTATATCTGCCATTTGATCCAGCAATCCCATTACTGGGCATCTACCCAAAAGAACCAAAGACATTCTATAAAAAAGACATCTGCACTCGAATGTTTACAGTAGCACAATTGACAATTACAAAGATGTGGAAACAACCCAAGTGCCCATCAATCCATGAGTGGATTAATAAAATGTGGTATATGTATACCATGGAGTACTATTCAGTTATAAGAAACAATGGTGATATAGCACCTCATTCTTCAAAGTGAGGTATCACAAGAATGGGAAAAAAAAGCACCATGTATACTCACTATCAAATTGGTATTAACTGATCAACACTTAAGTGCACATAGAGTAATAACATTCACCAGGTGTCAGGTAGATGGAAGGCAGAGAAGAGGATGGGTATATTCACACCTAATGGGTGTGGTATGCACCGTCTGGGGGATGAACACGCTTGAAGCTCTGACTTGGGTGGGGCAAGGGCAATATATGTAACCTAAACATTTGTACTCCCATAATATGCTGAAATACAAGAAAAGGGAAAAAAAGAAAAAATAAAATAAAATAAATAAATAAAGATCCCACAGCTACTTCATGTTCTTACCATCCTCTCCCTAACCAACCATGCAAATATTTATCTGCCTAACTGGTTTTTTTTCTGTTTTGTGTGTCAGAACTGTCTCTTCTTTAATATTTTATGACATTACATTATTCAGTCTTTCTCTCTTGAATCACCACTGTGAACTCCTTGCTTCCAAACTTGTTCTGCTACAACTCGACCCACAACCACTTTAATTAATGTTTGTATTAATATATTTGAGTTTGAATAAACTATAAAACCTATGATTTTTAATTTTTTCCACATTTTCTTCATTCCTTTCCTCTCCTTTATTGTCTTCTTTTGTTTTTTTTAAATAGTGACTGTTTCTTCTTTATCAGCTTATATATTATTTTAATTTTTCTTGAGTATTTATCTAAGCAATTATAATATTCATCCATTTTTTTAAACATCAGACCACATTTTTATTTTAAAATGTCCAATATTCATTTAATATTTTTGGTTACTCTTTATTCCTTTCTGCTTCCCTATGGCTTCATTTTGAGTTGCCTAAGTACTTCCCTTAACATTATTATTGTTGCAAGTCTACTAGACTGATTTCTCTTTTTGTTTCTTTGAAAACATCTTTATGTTACCTTCTTATTTGAAAGACTTTTTTATGGGTATCAAATTTTATGCTTACAATTTTCTCTTTTACACTATGAAGATTCAGCCTATTCTGGCTTTAACTATTAACGTTTAGAAGTTATCTATTAGTTTTAATTTTGCCCGTTTAAGGGCAATACGTTTTTGTCCCTCTGGTTGTTTTCATGATTTTATGACTTTTTGGCAGTATTACATGATATGTCTTTGAGTGGTTTCCTTTGCATTTTTTTCTGCTTGGTATTTGGGGTGTTTCTTGAATCTATGGCTTGATGTCTTTCATGAACTTGGGGAAATTCTTGGTCATTATCTCTTCAAATATTACTTTTGTCTCTTTCTGGTTTTTTTCTTCCTTTTTATTCATATGTTAGACCATTTTACCATATCCAGTATGTTTCTTATGTTTTATTCTATATTTTTTACCCATTTTCTCTCCATATATCAATATAATTTTTTTTCTATTGGCCTGTTTTCCAAATCACTACACCATTTTTAAATTAATAGTGTCTAATTTGCTATTAAACACATTAAGTTCTTGATTTCAGCTACTGTATTTTCTAGTTATAGAGATTTTATTTTATTTTTGTTATAGTTTCCTATTGTCTTCTGAAATTCTCTATGTTGTCAACTATTTTCTAGAACATATTAATCACAGTTATTTTAAAGTTCACCTCTGACAACCTCAATGTTTGGATATCCTGGGTTCTGCTTTTGCTTTTCATTTGTCCTTTTGTTTTTTACTCATTTGGTCTTATATTGATATGCCTGTTTAGTTTTTATGGAATTCTATAGAAAACATGGAAATTATACAGAAAACACTGTATAAATAATTTGAATCACTGGATGATGCCCTCCTGAGGGAAGTTACTTTGATTCTGGCAGACGGTAATATTCAGGGAAAGTAAACATAATCAAATCTGGGATTGAGCTATTTCAGACAGGGTTTCAGTATTTGTACAGGTTAATCTACTTTTATTTCGCTCTTAGTCCTTTAGCCATCACAACTGAATATCTGGAGTGCCTATCAGGGCCCCTCATTTTTGTTGGTCCATAACCTCAGTTGTTGTCCCTTGATCTATATAAGACCACTAGAAGATCTGCTTGTCTTCTCATCCTCCTAGTCATTGCTTTCTGCACGGATTCTTATTAATTGTGAACTTAAAAATGCCTCAAAAGTTAAAGCAACATGGTATTTGAGGCTCACTGCTCTGGGTTTCTTTCTCCCTGGTATCTTGACCCCTTGGGTCTTCACCACCCTGGTATTTCTCCAAAATCTTCAGACAGATCTTGAGATATTTCAGCTTTTTTTTGTTTATTATAGTTGCTCTGAAAAATAATATAACTGATCACCCTTAGGGATAAGCAAGAATTTCTTTTTTGCAAGTTAGATGAAACTTTACTCAGAGATAAAGGACATGGTATTTATATCTCATATTTACTTTCATTCAAAGTTCTAAACAATAGTATGGCAAATTGAGGACTGATAATCAGATCTTGAATGACTTCTCAGGCAAAATATGTATATTCCTTATGTTTATGGCAATTAAAATTACTATTGTGAAACAAACATCATTTAAAATTAGCTTACATAAATGTTAAATTAGAGCCATTTTAGTGCAGTAATTAAAATTGCATAGAATGGATGGTTTTAGGAGGCTTAATTTATATTTCGTTATTTGTTAGCTTTTGGTATAAGCTTGCTGGTGCATATAAAAATGTTAGTATTTTGCTAAATATTTTTTACTGCTAAATGCTAAAATATTTTATATTCTCTTAAGGCATGATTTTTAGATTTTGCCTTATATACATGCTTTATTTGAAAAATCTATTAATTTCATGGTTTTGTAGAAGGAGAAACAAACCAAACACAAAAGGAAATGAGGAAGAAATGGTGTAATAATATATAGCTTGATAAATATAAATAATCTAAAAGAAAAAATAAAATATATTTTGAAGCTCAAAGACAATAATTTTTGTAGGTATATTTTGAGATACATATTCAGTCTTCCTAACATTAAGCCCTCTTATTTAAGTTCATCCTCTATAATTCTACCAGATTGATCACCTAAACTTCTAATTTTGTCTTCAAATGACTCTCATTTTCCTACTGAATAAACACTCATTACTCAGCCCCACATACAAATAATTTTCTTCATAGTATGATTCCCTCTCTATATCTGTAAGCCACTCTCCTACCATTTTACCTAAAAACCCTATGTTCTAACTCCCTTCCATTTTCTACATAATGCTACTGATTCTTCCTTGATTATCCTTGTCTCACCCTTCACCCAGAAACCTCTTATTCATAAGCCACAAGACATACATCACCTTACCTAATTCTTCCAAGAAAAGTCGCTTATCTTTCCCTCTTTTATTTATTTCCATGGTACTTTGTATAAATTAGAATGATATAATTTGGATTACTAATATTTGTTAGCATTTCCTATGGTGCAAAGTCAGTGGTGAATGATTTGCATAACAATCACAGTACTTACAATGTTATGATAGATTTATATTTTCTGCATGACTAAATTGTCATGAGTTTTTGTGTTATTTCCTATGCAAGCACAGTGAGGAGAGAGACAAATTAAGAAACACAAAGACAGACATATTAATTCCAGAATATATGTGCCAAGACTTTAATTTTTAATCTCTATGATAGGATTAAAAATCATATTTTCTTTTAAAGAAAAACTTTCTTCCCTGGACATACATCATTTATTTTTAAAAAACATCTAAGCAGGAACCCAATGGATTTCAAAAATCAGACTGCTCTAAGGAAAGACTATAATATCAGTCATTTTGACACTAGTGTGAATTTACATCAACTTGTAACAGTCTTTAGCAACAGACAGCCTTATCTCTTACAATAGAACTAAAGGTTTTGACCCTTTTAGAGGAGTTTTGAGTATCAGTAAGCAAGTGGGCTTTTGTTGTGTAGTCATCTATGTTGATAGAGACTCCTTTCAACTATCTGATTATATTTTTGCTCTTCTATATATCAAACTCCTTGTGGACATATATAGCATTTTATTTCATTTTTAAAATGTTTATCAACACATAATATTTATACTTATTTATGGGGTGCAGGTGATATTTTGATACATACATAGAATGTGTAATGATCAAGCCAGGGTATTTAGGATATCCCTCACTTTGAGAATCATTTATCATTTCTTTGTGTTGGGAACATTTCATGTCCTTTCTTCTATTTTTGAAATACATAATACATTATTGTTAACTATAGTTGCCCTACTCTCCCATCAAACACTAGAACTTATTCCTTCTATCTAACTGTATGTTTGTACCCATTAACCAATCTCTCTTCATGCCCCCCAAACCTTTCCTGGCCTCTGGTATCTATTATATAATTCTACTCTCTACATCCATGAAATCAAATTTTTTAGCTCTTACGTATGAGTGAGGTATGTGTCTTGCTGTGCCTGGCTTATTTCACTTCACATAATGACTTCCAGTTTCATCCATATTGTTGCAAATTACAGGATTTCATTCTTTTTATGGTTGAATAATATTCCACTTTGTATATATACCATGTTTTTTCTTTATCCATTCACTCACTGATGGAAAGTTGATGGAAAGGGTAAGTGACAGACGCCCCATGGTCCACATTCCCACCGTGGACTCCTGCAATCCTAGCCATGGGAGAGCCAATCAACCCTCTCAGACTCTGAGACTAGTATAGGGAGCTCCCTAGAGTCTGCATAATGGCATTGTTCCAGAAAGAGAGAGAGTTCATGTTGGGTTCCACACACCCCCAGAGACCCAAGCATCTGCAGCACAGTGCCATTTTGAGAGCCTAACCCCCACCAGACTGCATCTTGCCTTGGGGCCCAACAACCCCTATATCTTTTACTTCATTTTGGTTTTTCTACTTGTGTCTAGAACCCATTCTAAGAACAGTGCTGACCAAATTATCCAATCATTATCTATTTTGTATCTAGATGTTTTATGACTTGAAATTGTTCCTTAAGTATTCTCCTCTTTTTCTTTTCTTTTTGTATTTTAACTCTTGGTAGAGTTATGCATAACTTTCAAATTCTGTAAGACTCTCATAATTCTAATTATTTAACTTAACCAAAAATACACTTTAGTGCATCATCAAAAGATATTCTGAAACATGACATTTGCAAATAACTATGTTATTTGTCAGAGATAATTTATGAATATCATTTGAAGTCATTAAATTCAGTGGTCACAAGAAGACATCTTCGAAATTTAAAGAGGGCAGATATTGAAACACAGAATCAATTGAGTTAGGGCATATTAATGTGCATAACACAACAAAATATAGACAATTCAGACTGTCCTGAGCAGTTTGCTATGTACAATTGTTAAAATTTAAAAAGAAAGTGAACTGGTTGGTTGAGCAGTTACAGGCCACTTGCTTAGACACTTTATTGACATATGTTTAAATTGTTTTTTTAAAGAAAACTATGCAACCAAACATGTATATAGGAATTGGAAATGTAAAAACCTTTCTTCATTATGGTTAGAGAGCAGTATAGCAGTATATATAGCATAGGTATGAATAAAAATGTTTAAAGGCAGAGAAAGTTTATTTATATATGCTGTAGATACAAGGAATACAAACTCAAAGACTCAGAGCTTCCCCTTTGTGCCTCACTGAAGCTCAGAATCTAGAGAGTGAAACATACAGAAAGAAAAAGTTATAAATGATCCAAGAAGTACTATGATAAAGGCATACAAGTTAAACAAAAGCAACAGAGTATGGCCTCCTAAATCATTCTGAGTGAGGCTTACAGAGGCCATAGCCAGAGGCTAGAACTCTTTTATGATTTTGATTTTGTTTGATTATAAACTTATGAAAGCATTGTATATAATGGAAATATGAAAGATACAGAAAGGAAAAATAAGAAAATGCAAATTACCCATGATTTTACCACCTGAAGACACATATTTGTATTAGTTTTAAATATTTCCTTGCATATATTCCACATGCATTTAAAATGGTTGTGTTCTTGTGTGCATAATTATGCATCTTTCTAAAAAATTAACTTTAAAATAGAAAATAAACAAGTATAAGAAGAAAATATCAGCTAGCAATGCTTATTACACAGAGAATTAAATCATGGTGATGTGATTGATAGTCACTGAGTACATTTTTAGATTGGGTAGTCAAGGAACACTCTCCATGAAGGTTCTATGTTACCTTAAAATATATGGCAAGCAGTATAATCAGTTGCACAAAAAGCAGGTAAAAATCAGTGGAAGCTATGGAAACAATAGGGCACAGACCTCCTGGCAGGATCAAGCTCGTCATGTTTGAGGAACAGAAACAAAAGATGGCGTGGCTGAAAAATACTGGCAGGTTTGAGAGTAGTAAGAAATGAGATTGGAGAAATAAGTGGAAACAAGATCATGTATGGCCTTGTATTCAGAGATAGGGAGTTTTGTAAATGGGCAAGGCTGGAAGAGTAACGCTTCCATAGCCAATGTAGTAGCCCTCTGTGAATGAGAGGTAAGAAGTAGTAAGAAACAGACTTTGATGGCTACAGCTACAAATGAGAGGTAAGAAGTGGTGAGTCCAGGGGAAATTTTCATAGTAGAGGCTTCAAGATTTACTGATGGTCTCATCATATAAAAATTTAATTTAAGATGGATTAAAGACATATGTAAGGCATAAAACCATGACAATTCTAGAAGAAAATGTTGGAAAAACTCTTCTAGACATAGGCCTAGGCAAAGAATTTATGACTAAGACTGAAAAGACAAATATAATAATAACAAAAATAAATAAATGAGATGATTAAATTAAAAAGCTTCTGCACAGAAAAGGAAATAATCAACAAAATAAACAGGCAACCTACAGAACGGAAGAAAGTATTCACAAACTATACATCTGACAAAGGACTACTCTCCAGAATCTACAAAGAACTCAAATAAATAAACAAGAAAAAAATCAAACAACCCCATCAAAAAAATGGGCAAAAGACATGAACAGATTTTTTTGAAAAGAGGATAAACAAATGACCAATAAACATATGAAAAAATATTCAGCCTCACTAATCATCAGGGAAATGCAAATTAAAACCACAATGAGATACTACTTTACCCATGTCAGGATGGCCATTATTAAAAAGTCAAAAAACAACAGATGCTGACATGGATGTGGTAAAAAAGAATACTTATACACCATGGTGGGACTGCAAACTAGTACAACCCCTATGGAAAATAGTATGGAGATGCCTCAAAGAACTAAAAGTAGACCTACTATTTGATCCAGCAATCCCACTACTGGGTATCTATTCCAAGGAAAATAAATAATTTTATCAAAAAGTCACTTTCACTGGAATGTTTATCACAGTGCAATCCACAATCGCAAAGATATGAAATCAACCTAAGTTCCTATCAATTCACAAGTGGATAAAGAAAATGTGGTATATATACACTATGGAGTACTACTCAGCAATAAAAAAGGAATGAAATAATGCCTTTTGCAGCAACTTGGGGGAAGCTGGAGTCTGTTATCCTAAGTGGGTATCTCAGGAGTAGAAAAACAGACACCACATCCCACTAATAAGTGGGAGCTAAATGATGAATACACACAGGCACAAAGTGATATAAAGGGCATTAGAAACTAAGAAAGGTGCAGAATGAAAGGGGAGTGAGGGATAAGTTACCTATCAGGTATAATGAACACTGTCTAGGTGATGGGCAAACTGAAAGCCCTGACTTAATACTATACATTGTGTCCATGTAACAAAAACATGTGTACCCCTTAATATTTTGAAATTTTAAAAAAAGATTTACTAATGGTTTAGATCTGGAAAATTAAGGAAAAGGAGAAATCTGGTGTGACTCCTAAGTTTTGATTTAAAGTACAGTCATGTACCACATAGCAATGTTTTGGTCAATGATGGACCACATATACAATAGTGTTCCCATAAGATTAAAATGGAGCTGAAAAATTCCTACTGCCTATTGATGTCATAGCACAAAGTATTACTGACATTTTTGTGGTGATGCTGGTGTTAATTTATTATTGAAGAAAGAAAATATTTTTAATAAATATTTTGTAGCCTAAGCCTACAATGTTTATAAAGTCTGCAGCAGTGTAATGTCCTAGGCCTTCACATTCACTCACCATTTACTCACTGATTCACCCAGAGTAACTTCCAGTCTTGCAAGCTTCATTCATAGTAAGTGCCCATTACAGGTGTACTATTTTTTCTCTTTTATACCATATTTTTAGTGTACCTATTCTATGTTTAGCTATGCTTAAATATACAAATATGTTCCATTTTGTTGCAATTGCCTACAGTATTCATTACAGTAGCACGCTACACAGGTTGGTAGCCTAAGAGCAATAGGCTATACCATAAAGCCTAGGTGTGTAGAAGGCTATACCATCTCGGGTGGTGTAAGTACACTCTGTGATGTTTGCATGACAAAATCACCTAACGATGATATCTCAGAACATATCCCTATTGTTAAGTGATGCATGACTACACATGGATGATAGTTTAGGGTGACCTACTTGCCTGGCATGCCTAGGACTTTCCCAGTTGTATCACTGAAAGTCTGGTGTCCCAGGAAAATTCTTAGTCCTAGGCAATTGGGACAACTGTTCAAACTAAATATAATTGAATGTGGTGTAGTTTTTATTGTTGTAAGAGGAGAAAGAATCAACAGTTGTATTTTGGTGTTTTGAAGTACAAGATGCCTTTACATATCAGAATTGAAGGGGGAACATTAAGAGTGGAATAAAAATAATGAAGTACCATTTAAATAATGTCAGAAAACAAAATCGTGAAGGGAAGAATCCAGTTCAAATATCTTGTATTTCAATTGTTCAATATTGCTGGAAACATTGCATAGTTATGATCTGCTTAAGAAATTCAGATGTATTTTGTTAGCTTACGGATGTTTATGTAACAACTACACTGCTTCCAGAACAATATATTCAAGTAGCTGAATTGTTTTTGAATTACTCAAAATATTTCTATTTAAACCAAGTGCTAATAACATAAGATTCAGAATGCCATAGATAAAAAATTGTGTATGTTTATTTGCATAACAGCTTACGTATTCATTAAATGTCAAAATGTTTAAGAATCTTTCTTAGTTATAGCTACTTTTCCTCTAAATCCCTTATGGTTTATCTTTAATGTTTCCTGATCTTTTATTTCACAAAGTCTTCAAGCACTTCGGATGTCAGCTGAAATTATTTATTCCAAGGTATAAAACTGAAGTAAGGCCTACTATATGTTTAGTTTCAGCCACTGATTAAGTACTCTAAATATGAAAGAGGTATGGACAAGGGATAGGGAAAAAAATGAACTAGGGATTTTGTGATAGTAAAACACTTCCAAGAGAAAATTTTGTCTTTCGGTATCTTGTTACATTGACATTTATTTTGTTTATTGAAGAACAGAGAAACAAAAATGTGGGAAGTAATTGGAAGCTTTAGAGTCATAGGGTATAGACGAACATTCTGTCTGAATTGATATGCACGCATGCATTCATATTTAAGAACTTCTACATATATAATCATTGAGCTTTTTGTATCTAGATCCTTAGTAGACACACTTCATTAATCATTGTGTTTGACGGACATACTTATTCATAATTTCATTCTTAAGTATGCTCCTCATTGGTGTGATTAGAAGGATTCCAAAAATTTCCTCAAGCCGAAAATATCTCCTCCCTCCCAGTCCGTCAGCTGAACCTATGATTTTTAACACAGCTATATACATGGATTATTTTTGCATAGTCATTGAAGGCTTTTAAAAACTAAATACTTACTAGTGTAGACAACACATTAATGAGTAATCATGAGCATATTATCTAAAAATTATCAGCTTATCTAGAGGGACTTGAATAGTCAGGACATAGAACAGGTATCATTTTGATTAGAGATGGAAATCAGAAAGATACAACTTCACAAAGTCCTTGATCCTCAGGGAAATAAAAGCTTGAATATCATACTATAGTGGGGTCTGCTAGTCACTGAGAACAACAAGAAAGCACTGAAACACAACTTTCTCCACGACATGCCTGCTTATGGAAAGACAAATAATGTGGAGACTAACACAGGATCATATGTTAGGGCATTATTTATGTTAGGAAGTCATCATATTAATATATTAAGCATGTTATTTACCTCCTAACCTCTTTCCTAATATGGGATACAGTATATATTGCTGAAGCCTTTCTTGGGTCCTGATCCAAGCAAAGATAGGGCAATAGTAAGATAGTAAGATGGGAAAAAGAGAGACGCTGTTAGTGTAACAATACGTTGGTGTTATATTATTAAATTATCAGTTTTACTGAGAAATCTGTTTATGAATATTTTTCATTATACCATTTCAGTTCATCCCTGCCTACTTCACTCAGAATCCGAAGCCCCTTAGCCCAGTGTGGGCAATCAGACTGAAGCAAGAGATTGACAGACAAAGGAAGCTGGACTTGTCAGGATGGAAGGGATCTGAGAAGACTTGAGGAACAATAGTAAAGTAGAGGGAGTGAGACCACTGGGTTATCCATTCTGATGAGGATTCATCTGGATGGTAGGAAGAGATACAGCGAATAAAGTAAACAATGGTTCTGGGTTATGTATGAGCTTAATCATAAAAGGAAAAAAAGTTTGCTTTCAAGCAGTAGTAGCTCTTCCCATGAAATCCCATATATATACACATATATATGTATATATCCCTCATGTGTGTGTATATATATATATATATATAGGAGATTTTAAAAAATATGTTCAACTGTTTCATTTCAGAGATGAAAAAACTGAGATTCACAAAATTTAAGAGACCCACTAATGATTACTAGTTAGTTAAATTTACATCTTTCAAGAACCGATATCATTTCCATGTATGCTACAGGGTTTTTGTTACCGTCTTTCAGAAAATTAACTACAACAGAAGGGAGCAGCTTTCTGAGAAAGCTGAAATTACTGAAAACACTATCCAAATCTTACATAAATTTCTAGCCTCTATTATGCTTGGATATATTATTTTGGAGTAGGTGGCCCCCCAATCAACATCATCATCATCATCAAAGATTTAGGAAAATTGCTTAGGGTATTTCATAGAATGGCTTGTTTCACACAAAGATGCTTAAAGAATTTTCTTCTGAAAAGAAAAAATCTGAAAGTGTACAAAATGATTTTATATAAAGGGAAATGAGACAATGAGACTCACTCTGTCCTTGTCAGTGCCTATTCCAATTACATGGATTTGTGTGAATCTAGCAGCAGGGTAGGTTCTCTATATTCACTATTTGCTTGGATATTTCATTTTAAAGGGATAACCTATTTGAATTCCTAACGTGAATAAAAGGCAACTCAATGACAGGACAGCTCTTCATCGTACATAAGTTTCATGTTCCATTTAATGATGTTTGTCTTTGAGCAACAACACAGCAAACATTTCCTTTATAAGGGAAATTTGCCTGCATTTTGTCTACTAGAATCAAAGTGGGTCAAGCATATAATAAAGTTAAATAAGATCATTGTGAATAGGGGAAATGGGCAACAACTGGAAAATATGTACTAAAATATTTAATTGACTAAGAGGGGAAATAAAAAGTGAGCAAAGGTCAATTATGTGCTAGGAGATGAAAATGAAGCATGTACAAAAGGTAACAGATTGTGTTTACTTTAAGAATATTTGGCCAAAAATCAAAGAGGTGTGTTCATACACATAACAGCATCTTTAATCTTTAAGACAGGAAAGTAAATGCTGTAGACTAATGCAAAAACAAAAATAAACCAAAGAAAATAAAAAGGACATCCTACTTTGGTTTCCTAGGAATGAATTCTAGTCTAGTTTTGATTCAGATGAACTTAAATTTAGGCTAAAAAGATTATTTTTCATTGCTTAAGTCAATTTTGGAAATTTGTAGTTTTGGGATAAGCCAGGCTTGCATTTCACTCATGGAAATGGATTGTATAATGGCCATATTATGTTTTTATGCTGAACAAAACAAAGTCATTCTGATTTATTTGCGGACTGAGGCTAAGCAATTATCGAGTATTTTCTCCTCCTCCTCCTTCTCCTCCTTCTTCTCCTGCTCCTTTTTCTTCTTCCCTGTCTTTGACTAGAGAGGCAAAGGAGAAAATGGCTAATAAAGAGTGAAAACTGTGGGACAAATATCTATCACAGTCATCTCTCACCTCCTTAGAAACAATTTATCGATTTTTGTCTGTGTTACAAATTTGGTACTTACTTTATATATAAAACTGGGCATTTTCTATTTAAATGTCTCCTTCAAAAGATGGAAACTACTTGAAGGCAAGGACTTTGTGTCAAATTTTGTGTAATTCTCCTATACTTATTACACAGTGAGAGATCCCACCAGCTGGTCCTTTGTTACTGTCAGCGAAATAAAACTCAGTGACACAATGCTAATAATATTTCCCCTTGTGTATGCACAGCATACATGGGGAACAATTTCTCTTATATTATCTAGCATAAAGTATTATAGACTAGTAACAATCCAGAAATATTTTGCATTCTGTGAATTTAAAACATTTAAACATTTTTTTTTTATTCCAGGGTATTGTGAGGGTACAAACATTATGGTTACACTTTATGTCTTTGCCTCACCCAAGTGCAGGTTAAAGGCATGCCCTTCCCCTCCTACAGTGCTCCCCGTGTCTTTTAGTTGTGGATTTACCCCCCCATCCCCCTAATCCCTAGAGAGTATTTCTGCCATGTGATCACCCTAGTGTTGATCAGTTAGTACCAATTTGATGGCGAGTACAATTTGGAGATACCTCAGAGAGCTAAAAATAGAAATGCCATTCGATCCAGCAATAGCACTATTAGGCATCTACCCAAAAGAGCACAAAACATTTAAACAATTTGATGCTAGCAATCCTAATCTGGAAGCAGAAAGCTAAATCTTAAATTGTCTGGGTCTGTACCCGCAGAAAAGTTTTGCTAACTTTCCTCCAGA
>CAUYSK010043063.1:0-50255 GCA_963575035.1 Avahi laniger
CATGAGTTTTTCCCTCAGCCTTCAATTCACTTATATAAGCAAGTACAAAATGACAAGTCATCTTCCCAGCTTTCTTCCATAATCCTCTACTAAGCTCCATTTCCCTCCAAGCCATCTCTCAGAAGCCACGAATAACCAAAATACTATTTTTGTTTAGTTTTGTTCTATTCTTACCTGAATTATGTCTCTTCACCCTTAAAATGTGCTTGGATAAGAAGGCAGCAGCTTATCCTTGGGAACCCTAAGGTTTACCACCAAAACCAGCATTTAGAATTTATAGTTCATATTTCTTAATAAATGTGATAAGATCTTCAAACCAATCCTTTGAAAAGCTTGTTGAGCTTACTTTAACATTGCCCCACTATTTATCCTCCCTTATCCAGCACTTTCTCCATCAGTTTGATTCTAATATCCCAAGTTGGAAAACAAGTTCAATGCCATTTATGTTGACCTCTGTAATCTTGAAATAATAGCGCTCACAAACTTTCTTAGACCTCATTCTAATGCAATCTTGAAAAACTAAAACAAACAAACAAAACTTCTGTTATATTTTGTATTACATCAAACCCATGGTTCCCAACTGCAAATGGTTTTGCCCTTTAGGCGATGTTTTGCCACTAGAGACACTTGTTTGCCAAAGCTTAAGGTGGGACGCTATTGGCAAGGAGTGAGTAGAGTCCAGGCTGGCTGCTAAACCTCTTACAGTGCAAGGACAATCCTCTACAGCAAAGAATTATTTGGCTTAGAATGTTATTAGTGCCCAGGTTGAGAAACCCTGTGTTAAACTCATCCCTAAGAATCTCACAACCTATTTTTCTTTTACTTTGTAATAGTCACGAGGCTTTAGTATAGAACATGTATTTGTCATAGTGCTGAAATACTGAAATTTTATTAATTGATTTGCTAAATTTCTGTTAAAGATTTCAAATATAATACTCTTTTATACTTAAGTCACTCCACAGTATTGCTGGTTGCATTTCCAATAATATAATTTTGTTATGCCATAAAAATCGTGTGTTTACTCTGGGACTGCTAAAAATCCTTTGCCAAGTTAATGAAAGCAGGCTAGTCTAAACATGTTTGGAAGGTTTAAGGAGGCTGTTGATGCTCTAATTAAAACTAAGTTGTGTGTGATTGCACACTCATACTCACACCTGTATGCAAACAAGAGGGTCACGTTTCCGTTGATCATCTTGCACTAGAAAATATTAACCTCCTTTATGATTAATGACAAAAAACCAGATCAAATGCTGAGATCTGGCTGGGCACGGTGGCTCACGCCTGTAATCCTAGCACTCTGGGAGGCCAAGGCAGGCAGATTGTTTGAGCTCAGGAGTTTGAGACCAGCCTGAGCAAGAACGAGACCTCGTCTCTACTAAAAAAAATAGAAACAAATTATCTGGACAACTAAAAATATATAGAAAAAAAAAATTAGCTGGGCATGGTGGCGCATGCCTGTAGTCCCAGCTACTTGGGAGGCTGAGGCAGTAGGATTGCTTGAGCCCAGGAGTTTGAGGTTGCTGTGAGCTAGGCTGACGCCGCGGCACTCACTCTAGCCAGGGCAACAGAGTGAGACTCTGTCTCAAAAAAAAAAAAAAAAAAATGCTGAGATCTGCAGGTTGAATCACAAAACTTCATACTGTCTATGTTTAAATATTTTCTAGTTTTATTTGCCACTTGAAAACAAAACAGGACAAACAAATGAACAAACAAAAACATTCTTTTAACTTTGGTCTATCCCAGGCTCATTTGTAATTGCTATTGTGAGAGGAAAATGGAGGGAAAGGAAAGAGTCACCAACTTTAAACTATATTCCCGAGTGGTGTTAATTGGATTGTTTGCCATTATTCTTTTCAGTAAATAAATAAATGTTGGATATGAAGTACCAGAAAGAATAAAAAATCATAATGTTTATTATACGAATGAGTTCAAGGGTTGACTTTTCAGAAAGGTTGGGTATAGTTTTCCTTTGCATGTGGTCTGGCAGTAGCCAAAGAGACCAAGAGAACTCTGGTCATGGTGCGCACTTCTTGAGAAATCACGAGAAGAGCACAGTAATTTTGTTGATAATTTCACAGTATGACTTACATCCTATGAACACCTGCTATAGTCAGTCTTGTTTTAGGACAGTGTTTGAGGCCACCAGAAATAGAGCATGCTGATGCAGAAATGGTGGCATTCGTGACTTGGTATTCACAACAAGCCATTTCCCCTGAGGCAGCTTCCAATCTCCTATGTGGATCTATTTTCCCAATAATTATCTCTCCTTCCCTCAATGTATTGTTTGCGCTTGCTGGACTGGTTTGAAGTGCGAAGGTGGATACACTGGGTGTGTATGTAGGAAGAAGTCCACACCACTACCTAGAGGTTGTTAATCATTCCAGTTGTTATTTTAACATTGAGAACATACTCTGTCTCATAGACTTGAACCTGCACCTGGCAAGCAGGCAACTACTGTTCCAGGACTGGACTGTATTTCATGCATTTGTGCCTGTTTCAGGTCTGTGATGAGGCTACAAGATCAGTTCTTTGAACTCCACTGTGCAGTCAATTTCTACATACAACGTAGGTTTGTGTAACAAATCTTTAGCAAAGTGGTTACCTGAATTGATTAAATTCACCTCTAGTCATAAGATATGTGCGTATTGCCAGAAGAAATGATTGCTTCATCCTGTTACTGCAATGATGTCAAAAAGAATAAAAAATAATCTTGGTGTTCATTTTGTTAGTTTTTTTACTCCTTTTTTTTATTTCAATAACTTCTATCCAAAGGGATACTTATTTATTTTTGGCAAAATGTCTAAAATCAGTTTTATTCCGTTGATACCAAAAGTTATTTCAACATAAACAATATAAATTATTTCACGAAGTTTTACCAACTACCCAGGCAGGTGGGTCAGGCTGGATTAGCAACTCTCAGTGCTTGGTCACATAGGCTTCGTATACAAGGTACGGGCATGTTCTTTTCAGAACTAATTTACTTTTTATTTCCACCCTGTTACTGGGGGGAGAGGTGCCCATCCTTCACTTCAGTCCTAATTCCTTGACTAAAGGTTTCTTTGATGGCCTGTAATACTGACCTTTGTCTTTGAACCTCATATACCATCAAGCTTCTAGTAGAAAATAATCAACATTGAATATTTATATCCCATTCCAAGGAGAAGAATGAACTAAACTAAATAAATGAATGGACAAAAGGAAGAGCTTGCTTACTGATAAACAGTGGCTTCTTGATTAAATTATTTTTACTATTAATTAGATGCTTAAGTAAAATAAAATTTTACAACTAATAAAGCCATTGTAAATTTATAGATATAAATAAAATTTGGGTGAATAATAATCTTAATCTATCTCCTATTATAATAATATAAAAACAAATACCTGACATGACACTGTGAGCCCAAAATATAGGCCTTCCTCTCATCTCCCAATGCCTTTCATGTCTAGATTTGTTCAGAGACAATACAGCTTCTCTGAGATACCAAACCTACTGACACATACCTGCAGACATGCATTACTAATGCATGCATGTTAAAATATTTGTTACCAAAAATTGAAAATTTATAATGTAATACCAAAACAGTATTTCTGGATTTTCCTGAAAGTTTGCCACTCATGGTAAGGAAAATTTGATATGTATGACAAAAGGAAAATACTGGAAAAAATTCATCCTGTATCACTGTGTGTGTGCCCGTGTTTTGGGGAGGGATGCTTTAAATACCTCCTAAAACATGTGTATCTTGAATTTAACCACAGTTGGGCTTATTAACAGAATAACTTTAGAGGAACATTTAAATTTATCTTTTTTTTTTTTACTATTGTTTAAGAAAAAGATACTTTCCGATTCGTGACGATGAGGAGTATTTGATGAATTGTACCAAATGCTTCAAAAGACTCAAAGTCTTTCAATAGTGGCAGGGCTTGTGGAGCTGGCATTATAACTGTGGACAGGGCCTTCAAGGAGGCATTCTGTTGTCTATAGAAAGAGTAATTGATAAGTTATCAAGTGCTGTTGGGTCCCATGATCTGTAAATGGAAGTATGGAATTATAACAGTATTGCTAAGCAGTGGTAGGAGACAAAAAATAGTCCACCTACTCTTTATTGGGAGCACAGGGTGTCACAGACCTTTCAGAAGAGTGATCAGACGTCAGGAAAATTTTCTGCATCACGGTTGGGCCTGAGGATGTGGAGGCTTGGTATTATATATTGCTCTTTCAAATGCTACCTGCTAAACTTCAACAACTTATTTGTTGTGTACCTTGGAATGTGTATCGTAAAACCTAACTCAGGAGGAGAAGTTTGAGAAAGGATGGACAAAGAGAAAGATGGGAAGTAATGATTGCCAGAAAAGAAATGTCCAACCCAGTTTGTTCTGTAGCTTACAAACACACACAAGCAAACATGAGCAGCAGACTCATATTAACTGTATTTTCCAAGTCCTTTATGGGATGGAGGGCTCAAGAGCACATTTTACCATCTACTTAATAACAATATGAGTTTGGCATGAGTTTGGCAAAGCAAATTCAGATATAAAATTTAAGAATGAGTTTTTCTGTAGCATAAAATTACAATCGTTTTGCTAGTAAAAGGATTAAATAAATGTCTATTCAAGCTAATTACTATCCAACTTGTGATTTTTTGTTGTTGTTTAGCATGTAATAAATCCAACTCATTTTATTGTAATGGGCTATAAAACAGTCCCTATATAATATAATAAATCCTGCAAAGAATTAGACAGCTGCGCTTTTTTTTTCTGGCACTGTTTACTTTAACTCGAAACTTCTGTAGGCAGTGACCAAAAATTAAATAAGTTGAAAAAATGAAAACTATCGAGTTCAACACTGGTTTTACTTTGGGATTTAAGCAGTTTTGATTTATTTTTAATTTTTTTTATTTGTATAAATTTAATGGGTACAAGTACAATTGTGTTACATGGATATAGTGCATAGTTGTAAAGTCAAGGTCTTTACTGTATTCATCACCTGAATAATGTACATTGTACCCATTAAGTAATTTATCATCAGCTACCCGTTTCACCCTCCCACGTTTCCAGGTCTCCAGTGTCAATTTCCACTGTCTGTGATCATTTATACACATTATTTAGCTCCCACTTATAAGCAAGAACATGTGGTATTTGACTTTTTGTTTCTGAGTTGTTTCCCTTAAGATAATGGTCTCCAGTTCCATCCATGTTCCTGCAAAAGATATGATTTCATTCTTTTTTGTGGCTCAATAGTATTCCATTGTGTATATGTACACCATATTTTCTTTACCCAATCAACCATTGATGGACACTTAGGTTGATTCTATATGTATGCTACTGGGAATAGTGCTATAATGAACATGTGAATGCAGGTATCTTTTTCATATGCTGATTTCTTTTCCTTTGTGTAGATACTCAGTAGTGGGATTGCTGGATCAAATGGCAGTTCTACTTTTAGTTCTTTGAGAAATCTCCATACTGTTTTCCATAGAGGTTGTACTCATTTACATTCCCACCAACAGTGTATAAGCATTCCTTTTTCTCCACATCCTTGCCAACATCTTTTTATCTTTTGGCTTTTTAATAATAGCCATCCTGGCTGGCATAAGACAATATCTCATTGTGGTTTTAATTTACATTTCTCTGATGATTATGATGTGCATTTTTTCATAGTGCTTCTTGGCCATTTGTCTTCTTTTGAAAAATGTCTATTCATGGTCTTTGCCCACTTTTTAATGGGGTTATCTGTGGAGTTTATTGTTGAGTTGCTTGAGTTTCTTGTAAATTCTGGATATTGGTCCCCTGTTGATTACATAGTTTGCAAATATTTTTTCCCATTCTGGAGATCATCTCTTCACTCAGTGGATGATTACTTTTGTTGTGCAGAAGGTTTTTAGATTAAGTCCCATTTGTCTATTTTTGATTTTGTATTCATGCTTTTGAGGTCTTAGTCATGAATTCTTTGCCTAGATCAATGTCCAGAAGAGTTTTCCCTACATTTTCTTCTAGTATTTTTATAGTTTCAGGTCTTACATTTAACTCTTTAATCCATCTTGAGTTTATTTTTGTGTATGGTGTGATAGGGGTCCAGTTTCATTCTTCTGCATATGGTTATCCAATTTTCCCAGCACCATTTATTGAAAAAGGTGTCCTTTCCCCAGTGTGTGTTTTTCTTATCTTTGTCAAAGATCAGTTAGCTGTAGATATGTGGCTTTATTTCCGGATTCTCTTTTCTGCTCCATTCATCTACCTGTCTAGTTTTATACCAGTATAATGCTATTTTGGTTAGTATAGCCTTATAGTATAATTCGAAGTCAGGTAATGTGATCTTTCCAGCTTTATTCTCTTTGCTTAGAATTGCTTTAGCTATTTGAGCTTTTTTGGGGTTCCATATGAATTTAAGGATTGATTTTTTTCTAATTCTGTGAAAAATGAAGGTGGTATTTTGAGAGAGATTGAATTGAATCTGTAGATTGTTAAGCAGTTTTTAGAATGTAGATTTCCTGGTGATAATGAAAAGTATCAGGACTTTGGGAAATGGAATAACATATTCCTTGGGCTAGAAAATCATTATTGGGAAGACTGGAGTGGCATAGTTAACTGCTACAAGGTGATGAGATTATGACACAAATCCATCAGAACAACTTTTTGCCATGTTCCTTCTTGTGTTCAGTTTGATTGGATCAGGCTGTCAGGGCCCCATAGAGTGAGCAACTCCTCCCAGGACTTTCCCAGTCTTAGTACTAAAGGTCCCATAATGCAGGAACTCCCTCAGTCCTGGGCACATCAGGAAGATGGTTCACTCTAACCCTTTAGAAAACAGTTTGTTTTTTTGGAAGCAAACTGCCTTACAAGAACATCTGCTTTTCCAGAGTCTCTGTTGCACTAAGATAAGCAAAACACACTCACCACTTTTAGGATACCAGAATTCCCTTCATACCTGAAATTAGTGATTTTAGTATAATATATTCAAGAAAGAGTTTCTGTTTTTCAGATACTCATCTGGTCTTTTGGACTGGAATATTGGTCCAAAAGACTATCTACTCATTTCAGCTCAAGTTAAGATTTTGACCTAGGCATTTGAAAGTATCCTTCATAAGTGACATTCTGGGTTACACTTAAGTGGGACAAGGTTATATGTTATCTAGCCATTCCAACTGACAAAAGCCACTTCTGTATTCAGTGGATGAAATGGATATTCTCACACCTTTCAAAGCCTCTTTTTGCTTTGATATAGCAGTACTCTTGGGAGGGGGCAGAGACTGGCACAGATAATCCCCAGGATAATCATTTTTATTTCAAGTGTAGCATACAATGTTTATTATGTAAGCGTATTACGTTTGCTTGAAACAAAACCTACTGTCAAGAACCTGGAAAACCCCCAACTCTACGCATCTCACCTGGAAGGGCACACTCAGGAAGGTTATGAGAGGCAAAGTGCAACGTGCTGTTCCTAAGTCAGCTGTTGAGGTATCTGTGCAATCTGGGGTTACAGCATGATCCACTGTGTACCAATTATGCCATTAATATGCTTCATTTACTATATACACACATCAGAACCAGAGTTTTTCTCAAGGGCAAAACCCAAATCAGGCCTCCAAAGCCACAAATCACGTATGCCTTACACTAAACACCCACAGAAAAACAGTGCAGCAAATACACATGTGCCTATGGATATGTATTTATACTTCAAAAGCTAAAACAATGGTATGGATTGAACACAGGAGGCGACCAAGATGATAAAGAAGACCCCACATAATTATCATCTGGGAGGTAAAATTTGACAGATACAGCTAGAAACCAGACGTGCAGTCTCACCCATTCACCTAACAATTTTTTAACAAAATGTGAAAGGAATTGGTATTGTCCTCACGATGTTGGGTTTGAGTTGTGGGTCCTTTTCTTCTGAACTATTTTACTCTCTTTATCCGTGCACCACTGCCTTTGATTGCTCTACCTTACTCTTTTGCTAATAAGTCACCAAGTTCTTCATTTGTGTTAAGTTTCAAATGACCGAAGATAGAAAGTTATATTCCTCACACAGATCAAAACTTAAGAAAAGGAAAGAATTTGATAAAGTAGAGTCTTAAACATCAATTCGTAGGAGAGGCAGGATTTATTTGATCATGGAAATCTCCAGACACTGAAATCAAATCCCTGAGTCATTGCCTAATCCATACACTTCCCATTCTGAGGGTGAAGGGGCTACATTGGAGAAGGCATGTTGCAGTTCTTCAGTTTCCTTTTTATGAAGTCAGGTGTTCTTTATTTTCCAATTGATTGAAGAAGATGAGAATAAAGTATTGAGTGTGATTATTTTATAGTATCAGCAGTGTCTCAGAGACACATTTAATCCTGTTTAAGGAACACAGACTGGAGAGAGGAGATGTGGAGGATATCCAATCTCCTGATCCTTCGAATCTTTATTTCCCTACCTAATTTTTCCTTTATGAACAAGCACTATGGATTCAATAACAAATTGCTTAGATAAAAACATATTTTGCTCAAAAAATTTAAAAATGGCATATAAACAGATTAGCACTGGTTTTACTAAAATGTAAGAAATTCTGTGTAATTTTCCAGTTCCAAATAATTGATTAAGGGAGATTTGTGTGTTTGTGTGTGTTTTCCTAATAGCCACCATTCTTACCTATTTCCCAAATCATGTTATATATATCTATAATCAATAAGTGACACCTCAAAATTAGAATAATTAGAATCAGCTATGAATGGATAGAATTATATGCTTCTAACTTATGTTTTAGAATATTGTAATACAAAATTTTGTGTCCATAATAATGGCTGGTATTTATTGAATGCTTACTATGATAGGCATTGTATTAAGTATTTCATGTGGATGGTCTCGTCTTATCCTTAAAACAGCCATGTAAAAGAGGGGCTAATATTATCCCTATTTTTATAAAAAATAAAATGGGGGCTTAGAGAGGACATTTCCTCAATTTAGCATTAAATTAGTTTTAGTAAGTATCAATATTCAATGATTAAGGAACATCTATATTTCAAACGGATATCTGAGCAAAAAGAAGATGCAATTTTTAATCTATATCTGAAGTGCTGCTATAAAAACTGAATTTGTCCCAGAAAATTAGGACACTTAACATATTTAAAATTAAAAAGGTGTAGTTACCAAATAGGGATACGATGTTTTTTAAACATGTTTTAATCTAGGAAATGATACAAGCATACTTCTCATAAATAAAATAACAGATTTTAAAGTTATTATTCCCGTTGACCTTGGGGTATAGAAGTCAGCTTTTGACATTTGAGAACTGAAGGTCAATTTAATGTTTATCATGTCTAATTAGAAAATTGTGACAATAGAAAAAGACAGACACATAGTAGGCACTTTGTAAGTGTTAAGTTATGAGGCTAATCAGCTAAAACTTGGGAGTAAATTATTTGCAATTAAATTTGAGCCACTTGAGTCCTGCCGTTGTCTCAGACAGATTAACTTTCTAACAGTACACATACCCCCAGCCTATACCTCAGAATGTAAGAGGAAGAGAGTTATCGCGCCCTCTAGGGGCACCTTGCAGAAAAACCTTCCAAAGCTCAACTACCCCAAACAAGAAATACTGCTCATTCCTAGCCAAGCAGATAGGCAAGAATACATGGGCATTGCAAAATGCCATAGAGTCCTCCTGTCTCTATATATGTCTCCACTGGTTCATTCTTGCAGCTGTTTCATCAAATGTCTAACTGTACCAAACCCTCAATTATTTTATTACTAAAAGGAAGTTTACAGCATACTATTAATTTTCGACTGCATGCTGTTTCTCTAGCCCTTACATTCCAAAATAGCTGTTAATTGCAGCTGAATTTTTACATTATTTGGCAGGATTCATACAGTGGTCTCTCCCATCTGCTTCTTAATACTACATGATGTCTAAGGCAGCCCCACAAATTAATATCACATGCTTTCTTCTAGAGCTTGACTTACTGAGAATTAGGCTATCCTTTGCAGACAGATTTTTAGGGAGAGAAAAAGGGTAGGAGAAACTCATGGTTGCAGCAACATCAATCAGCAAACAGTTATTAATTGCTGAAACTAAAGCACAGAGCCAAGTATTGGGGAAATAGGGGTATGATGAGGTTAATATTAATACTTACTGCAGAGGGTGCATGTGAAGCAGTACACTAAGAAAATTGTATTTAGTGCCTAATTTAGTTACTCACTATACCACCACCTAAGAGGTAGTTTTTATTATTCCCGTTTTTTTTTTTTTTTTTACAGAACAGGAAAGCAGTTCTGAAATGAGAAGAAGCATGTTCAGGGTCACACAGTCAGTAAATGGTAGAGGAAAAATTTGAAGTTTGATCTTTCTAACTCATTTTCTTGTATTCTTACTAATTACCATGACATCTGCCTTTCTAGAAGCTGTAACTTAATTTGTAATGTTTGGAGAGATCCAAATGGTATGAAAGAGAAGAGCATTAATTATCAAGTTTATAGCAGCATTTAGTGAAAGTGCCACAAATTTGTGACAGAATAAAATTGATCAGGAAGTAAAGCCCACTACGTGCTGAGAGTGGGAGATGTAAAAGAAGGTTTCAGGGAATTAACATTTGACATAGTTGGAGAAACTAAACAGGAACAGAGGAAGTATTAATAGAAATATTTCAGGAAAAAGGGGGAGTGAAAATCATGAGATAGCATTATTAATGTAGCATGGAGGTTAATTTAATCAGATTGCTGTTCTGTCTCTATGCTGTAAAGTAATTTGAAATCTGATTAGAAAAAAAGGCTCTGATGAGCCAAAAAAGTAACAAGGCAAGCATTTTGCAGGAATTTTGAATTTTGCAAGTAACAAGGAAAGAATTTTTTCTCTCGATGAGAGAAAGAAGCCTACACAAGGTGCTACAATTAAAATCTCTGATTAGCTAAATAAAATCACGGGGATTGGGGGGAATGGAAAAATTATGTATCAGAAAGAAGAGTAAGGAAAACACAAAAGTATCACTCAGTGTGCTTCACTTAAATTTGGCTTATTCCCCAGTTTTACTTAAGAATATGTTTTCTTGAATGTATAATGTGTAATTTAACATTTACCCTACCAATAATTTTTTGCCTCCCTGGAATGGTAAAATGATTCTAAATTAGGGAAGAGCATTTTACAAGGTGCTGGTGGCATGGCGTGTTGTAACGACAAACAGGCGGGGGGGAGACCCCAGAATAGTCATGAGCGTTAGTGGAGGATGTTACATTGGGCTTGATTAGTTTATGTCAGTGGCCAGGTCACACATGTGCATGGTTTAAAGGGAACTATGGATGTAGTGCAAAGTTAAACTCCTTCCAGTGGGGAAAATGGAAAAGCTCACTTGTACCTTCCTGCCAAATTTTAGCTGTCCCTCACCCATGCGTGTCAAACCAATGTTGTCAGTTTCTGGAGGCAAAGTGCATATCATAGGCTTGGGAAAAAAGTCTAGGAATGGTGCATAATATACAGCAATAAGATGCTTCAAATTGTTTCATCCTTGAAAATGGGGGGAAAACAGGCTTGTGTTAACATCTATGTAAGCAGATGGGCAAAACCTCTAACTCCAGATAAGCGAATTTATACTTTCCTTATAGGACGATGAAACAAGTCCTTTGCCTACACACGACAAGAAAGGAAACAAAAAGCATGGGTCGATTCTGCAGAATTGTCAGGGTGGTGATGTAATGCTCCAGAGAAATTGCTTTGACCTTGTACTTTACATGTGTCTAGATATCTGAAAGTTTATAGAATAAATTCCCTCTTTCCCCTTCTTCAAAACTCAGTTTCCCTTCATTACCAGTTTCGAGCCTTTATTCCTTTGGATCTTGTACCGAATTCTCCCCTTCTGATTGATCATATCGACATGGCCTCAGAGAAGAAGTCAAGTTTCAGGCTTAGTACCTATTTAAGAACTCACTTTCAACATCTTGATGTGAGCCAGAGGTCTGCCTTACAGTAACAAAGATGAATGGGGAAGGAAATTCAGGCCGACAAATACCAGTCCCACCTGTGCTGGTTAATAAGCACGACTCCGGGCGCAGCCAGCAGTCCTCTGGTAACTGTCATTTCCATGCATCCAATCAGTTGCCTGGGAATTATCCCAATAAAAAGAATACAGTGTGTCATTTATCAGGCAGCCAATTAAAGGGCCTCTGCAGTGCTGGGGTAACTGGAAGCTCATTCTCACAGAGGAAGCAAGATGGGGCCAAGCCAGTATGGGCCCGGAGGGAATTTAAGAAAGTGGTGGCTGATTCATAGGGGAGACAAGAGATTTACAAAATTTAGAAGGTGTCGGTAATATTTCAATATTTCTCCTTTATTAAAATTTCTTTAGGACACCAGGTTGTGGAAAGGAAGCAAACTATTACAATTTGAGTGACTTTACCAAAATGAAACATTTATGTTTTTCTCTAGCTGTATTTCTTCTGATCCATAAGGCCTGATGAGCATGAGAAGCATTCAAAATAGGAAATAAAAGTGAATCAATAAATGAAAATGAAGTAAAGACAAAGATTTCAGAAGTTTATCGGGCAACTTGACTCACCTTTTGACTGAGGTAGTCAGAAGAATGAACAGAGGTGACAGGGACCTTTATAGTCTCACTTTTAGAAAATGGAAACAATTCTATGTCCTCAAAACACTGATAAGGTCTGTATTTCCACCTCCATAATCACCTCGGCCAAGAACAGTTCTCTGCAATGTATTTTTTTCTTTTTTTAAATTTCAGAATCTTAAGGGGGTACAACACTTTGGTTACATATATCGCTTTTGCATCCACCAAGTCAGAGCTACTGCCCATCCCCCAGACAGTGTGAACCACAACCATGAGGTGTGAATTTACCCATCCCCTCCACTCCTCTCCCACCTGCCTGACACCTGATGAATGTTACTTGCATATGTGCACGTAAGTGTTGACCAGTTAGTACCAATTTGATGGTGAGTACATTTCACCCATAAAAAACAATGGTGAACTAATTATCCTGGATGGAACTGGAGCCCATTCTTCTAAGTGAAGTATCACAAGAATGGGAAAAAAATGCAATATATATATTTTTTTATTTCAAAGGTATTAAACACTTTCTGGTCCCACTATAGCCAGTTAGCTAATCCAAAACATGAATTACCTACATGTGTCAGGAAAAAAAATATGTAAATGTATTTCATGGATTCTCAGATGTACTTGTTTTGTACATTTTAACATCTCTGAAATTCGAATGAGTCTAACAATTAATGTGGTTATAAAACATTGTTCCATAAATTAATTGTTGGCCTTTCAAAAAAATTTTTTTAGTCCTAAATCAATCAATGGTATGTCTTACAAATCAATAACATTTGAGATTAGATGGGATATAGAAATGGATTTCAAGCAAATTGAGTGAGGGAATCCCATCCACCCACTAGAAAAACAAAAGCTACCCATATAAAATATATTCCCAAAGTAATAACTCAATATTTGAATATAGACATGGCTCACATTGAATATACTAAGATTGGAATATTGCAGAGTAAAGAAGCATAGAGCCTATGGTTCAGTGAATCAGCAGAAACTTCTTGGAAGAATTAAATCTTAAAATGGTTAAAAAATATGTATCTAACTAGGGTCTGAGTTTTGAGTGTCATGAGCTAGTCCTCAAAAGCCAATGTATATAAGAATTAACGTGAGTTGTTCAATGAGTGCAATTATTCATTTTCTGGTTATCTTCCTTAAACCAGTCTTAGTGCTGAGGTAGATTTGGTTAGAACTCTTTGAGGCTCATCAAATCTGTTGCATGATATTCATGCCTGGTAATTATTTCAATAAAGAAAAGAGATGAATGTTTTAGGAGGCACTTGGTTTAAATATTTGAAAACAACTTCACTCCTGGAAAGGATTGTTTTTGTAAAACAAAATGGTCCAATTAAATCAACATTTTTAGTAGATACCATAAGATTCTGCCCTTAAAAAATATGTCTTACTAGTGTTCAGTCGAAGTCATCAAGTATTAGCTGACTACTCACTGCGTACACTGGAGTTGATTAGATAAAAGCTGAGATTTCGATAGTGGAAAAATTTGAGCTTAAGTTCCAAGTGCAGTGTTTCCAGCTGTGTGATCTTAGAAACGTAATTTCACCTCTCTGAGATCTAGTTTCTTTTCTGTTAAAATGAAGATAACAGCACATATGCATCAGGTTTAATTTCAAGCAAATAAAATTCTATTGTGAATGCTCAGCAAAGGGCCTGGTATACAATACACTTTCAATAAATGGCAGCTATAATTATCCCTTTTATTACATTTAACATTCTGCTAGAGGACAGCACTAACAAATCTATTTCAGTTGTAGAAGTGGTTTCTCATTTCTTCTGCCCAGAACAAATTAAAGTCTGAGCATTCTTACCCTGTCCTGAGATGGTGTCTAACGTGACTTGGCAAACCACAGATGGGTTCCAATTTTATTAGCTGTACAGGAAATTTCTGATTGATTTAACCTCCAAAAGACAATACCATGTAATTAACATGTAACAAATGTCAACTCTTGTTATTGCTGGAACCAACAAGCCCTCCAGATTTCTGTTCCACTCCTGGCTTCACTATGCATCAATGCAGGCTTTTTTTCCTCTTTCTTTCTTTCTTTTCATTTTCCCATAGCGCCTTGTTGCACCCAGTTCCCTTTGAGTGATGTTGGGAACAATTTCAGTTGCAGTGCTTCCTGAAAGTCAGTTATTTTGAAACGTAAAGAGACATCAAGAGATAAACACCATTTACCTGCTCTGTTTTTGGTGGCCCAGAGCCAGAAATGATGCAACTGGTGTGAAGCTTCATCAATAGGGTTTTTTTGAAGATTTTTCTATTTGTAATTAAGGGACTGTTTTTCCCCCAGAAGCAACTTGTCTAAAATTCTTAAAAGACAATATGATAGAAAAAGAAAAAAAAAAAAACCCTCTTGCCATTTAATATTATTGTGTGATGAAGAACAAGACAATGTGGTCTCAAAACATGCCGTGTTTAGAGTGGGAACTTCTGGTTGCTAGTCCTAAACCGACTGATGAATCCCCACACCAATTACCTGATCTTGCAAAGCTTCAAATTCATCTTCAAAAAAGATGCTCTAAGGTTCCTTTTGATTTTTACATTCTCTGACTTTATATCATGTTGAGAAATGCAGATGATGAATGGCAATGCAAGTTAGGAATCCTCATCAGCGAGGAGAAGTCAGGCAAACCAAGACATGCCTTACTGTTCTTTCCCTGTAAAGATGCTGCCTTCGACTTTGGTAAATAGGGTGTATGTTTCAAGCTTTTCCACTGGTAAGAGATAAACTGCCTGGTAAGTAACTGGCTGGAATTATGGCTGGAAATAATTTCCTCTCTCACAAGCAAAGTTGCTTTTATCAGCACCAAACAGAGAACTTGATCACAATCACACTGAATGCCAGTTCATGGACCCAAATATTGAGTGAGGATGACAAATACAGCAGAAAGGAAGCAGAAAATGATTTCTTTTTCATTATGATTATTCAATGATCTTAGTTGCTTTGCTGTTTTCTAGTCTGCTGTTACCACTCTTGATTCCCTACACCTCCACTGATCAGACACATGCACACCCAGACACCTCACTTCTTGTTTTGTGTTTAGAGATTAGCTTTCATTCATTTGTGTATGCTATGGATATTTATTGAGAACTTGGCAAAACTTTCAGTAAGGAACTGGAAGACATAGTCACGGTTAAGACAAAGAGAGTTGTTCTGAAGTAGGGGAAATAGGCGACATGTATGATAACTAGGGTCCAAAGTAAAGAAAAGATTACAAAATGGTATGAAAAAGATATGCTCATATTGGAATGGGGATTCAAGGAAGGGGATTAAGTGATTAGTGATTTTAGGCTTCATGGAGAAGGTGGCATTTACAAAGGTTCTTGAAGGATGGGAGGATTTGTACATAAAAAAAAGTGGAGTGGAAGACACAGTCCATTGAGTTGGAACTGTATGAACAAACAATAAGGCCGTGAACAGAGAATCCGAGTTAGGGCTGAAGCCTAGAATGGGGGCTGAGATTGAGGAATGAATATGTGATAGTTGAACTCTTAAGAGCTGGGATGACAGGACAGAGAGCTGCAATCTAGTGAGTAGGAAACAGGGAATTAAAAGTACGTCTAGTAGATACTTTGCAGGTATTAGCTTGGCTGGCTCCTTCTTGCATTCGGGTCTCAGGTCAACTGCTAGCTCCTCAGCAAGATCGTCTCTTGCTACTTCGTCTAAAGTGGCTCCTCGCACTCCTCAGTTACTCTTCATTATGTAATATATTGCTCTGTTTTGTTCTATTAATAAAAAAATTACTATCCGGAATTATCTTGCTTATATGTGGGTGTATTTATTGTCTGCAGGCACCGTGTAGGATGTGAGTTCTAAGAGCAGAGGGTCCTCGGCTTCCTTGGTCACTGCCGTTATCCAAGATTTGGTACATGATAGGTGCTCAAATGGATGAATGAATAAGCTTAAGTACGTTTAGTAAATTCGCAGCTTACAGACGCCCCCAGCCTAAGATACATACACTTTTGTTTTCTTTGAAATAACCGGAAAAGGGAATAAAAATGTTTTTAATAATGAAACTCAGCTACTGCCAGCCTGAATTAGCAGCATCCCAACGACTGCATGGATGTCTATATTCACAGCTTGGCCTCTTCCAGATGTTGTTAGTATGTTTTTCTTTTTTTCTTTTTTTGTTTTTTCAATTTCCGGTACAACTCAAACTTGTCATGTGTTCCAAAACCACATGGAAGTGGAACGTTAAATCTGGGGGTGGGCATGTCTGTGTGATTTCCTTCATTTCTATAAGGTTTTGGTGGCTTTATTCTGCCCTAGGCCACAGATTAGCTTAACAATTGCAAACCAGCTTCAGAGGTTTTCCCTTAAGAAAAAAAAAGTAATAGCATGTTTGAACAGGCAAGACTTGGTGAAAGTCTCTTTGTTTTACATCCTAAATTGTTCATCCAGCTTCCATCTGTCCTCTTTCCTTTGTATCTATAAAATTATATGTTACATATTCTATATATGTTACATATTCTATATATACTTTGTATACAATTATATATATATACACACACACACATATATATATATACACACCCATATATATAAATATATATATCGCCTCTTCTTTCAAATTAACACAGGAGGCAGAAGCAGAGGGCATGATAGTCCCTTCTCTTCTAATCTCTACCCAGGTTGGTGTTCTAATCTCTACCTACGTTGCTCTGTGTGTGTGTGTGTGTGTGTGTGTATGTGTGCACACGCGCGCGTGTGTATTGTGTTTTTATATAAGATTCCCAAAGGAGGGAGAAAAAGAAGTGTAACATAAATAAGCAAATAGCCAATTGAGTTAGCAAATCCTTACTTGGCTGGCCTCTGGTTTTATTTTTGAGAACCACTTTCCTTGTTTTGATTTGAAATGATGCCACCAAAACATATTACAGAAACTTTGCACTTTGCAAAACAGAACAAGTCAAATGAGCCTCCCCAAGTGTAAACAGAACTCTTGTTTGGATGAACTGTTTTTGAGAATCCAAATTAAACCAAATGGCGACCTTTTAAAATACATGCATGTTTCCCTTAAGTGCTAAAACTATATTAGGTTCCTGCAATTATTTTATCCCAAACATCCCAGGAAGGCTGTGGTTTTTAAGTTGTCCTGAATATGAATGGTTTTCATATATTTAGCAAACATGATTCTAGAGCCACCAGTGATAACAGAAGGCATCTAGGTAGTATATGTTTTATGTGTTTTAGCATTGCCAGGAACCCAATTTGAGTATAACACACAGCTCGGCGGAAACCAGTTGGGTGCACCGTGTGAGTAAGGATGGATGAGTTCCTAGCATCTGTTTGCCAGTAATTAGTCAAGTCTGTGTTTTCCCACCCTGAGTACACTTTACTTAAGTGCCTGTATCACGCCTTCCATCACGAATTGTGATGTTTCACTTCTTTGCAAACCATTATTAGTGACGGCAACACATCTTGAGGTTAGAGTCACTGGCCTGAATATTATTTTGTTGTTAACCTCTAGAATGTAAGTTATGAGTAACAAGTCAAGGCATGAACATTTTCAAAACAGCCCAAATTTTCTTTTCTTGATTGGTCCAAAATAAAGTTAGTGTGCTCTTTTCAGCATATTATCAAATCAGGTTTTGTCTAGGGAGTCAAATGAATAGGAAGTTAGTCTATCATACAGAAGGCCATTGGTATGTCTCTGCTTTTTTAGTTCAGACTTAGAAAATAGGTTGACTTGCCTATTACATATGGGATTAACTCTCCAAATAAAGCAGTGAGCAGGAAGCTATCACTTTCCTTCCCTCCTGAACCATGGCCCCCTCCTTGCCAACCCCTATCCTTGCTCCTATATACAACAAGGACAGAGACCTTGGCATAGTTTTCGTAAGCAGAGCTTAATGCGTACAGGCCTACAGAAGTGGCCAGTGGAATTTAGATGGCTTTCTCTGAGATAAATTTAGTCCAGCTCATCTTCCTTCCCATCCATGTGAAGCTAGTTCAATGTTGAGCAGAGAGATCAAACGTCAAGAAACATAATTTCTGACTGCCTCGTAGATGATCGCCAATGACTGGCACCTAGTTCATTTGTCCCTCTTACTTGTCTTTTGGGGAGAATAGGATATGAAAAGAAATATAAGACAAGAATAAAAGGCAAATACATCTAGTTATTTCAACAGATAAAAAAGGTGCACAATCCCATGAGTGGCCTCTCCTTCAACTCAGTTCGTTCTAAAGTTTACACAATTATTCATAAGCATTGGGACCTCCTCTTTTCAGAATGGTTCTTACAGCCTGAAGCACATTCCTTAAATGTTTAAATATCTGAGGGCAGATTTGACTTTGGCGGAAGTCAATTATCTTTTACAGTTGGGGAATCCCATTTGGATCCCAAAACCAGTTGCAACTATAAAGTAAGGAGACTAATATTCTGATGTGAGTGATACAATGTTTCTACAAACCCAAGAGGATTTTGAATGTAGACATGTGAATGTCCACCGTTTATATCCAGCCAACATCACTGACATAATGCAGAGCTTCCTCACTCGGAGAGCCAAATACGTGTCAGATGGTAACATAATCAGCTAAGCTTGGCCGTTCAGAGCTTTGGTTAAGTTAAGTTTAGGGGCAAGAATCAGCACCAACCGTAGTATAATGTCATCCTGCTACTCCTAAAATATGCCCAGGGGGATAATAATAGACATTGGCAAAGGAAAATAGAAAATGAAGAGAACAAAGAGAAAATGGAGAAAAATACATAGTTTTGATATCAATAATTTGGTGATGGAGAAAAGTGGATAAAAGGATCATAAACGATCCTTTGACGTCACTCAGTAGCATTGCTCCCAAGCAATCCTTCTGTGGTTTGGGGAATGGTTTGTGTGATGGTTAATTTTACGTGTCAACTTGACTGGGCCTTGGGGTGCCCAGATATTTGATCAAACATTATTCTGGGTCTTTCTGTGAGGGTGTTTTTGGGTGAGGTTAATATTTAAATGGATAGATTGAGTTAGGAAGGTTGCCTTCCCTTCCCTAATGTGGGTGGGCCTCAACCAATCAGTTGAAGGCCTGAACAGGAAAAAAAAAAAAAGCTGACCTTTACCTGAATGAGAGAGAATTTCTCCTGCCTGACTGTCTTCAAGCTGGGACATAAGTTTTTTTCTGTCTTGGGACTCCAGATGAAATATCGGCTCTTCCTAGGTCTCCAGCCTGCTGGCCTTTCATCTGGAACCACAGCATCCTTTCTCCTGGGTCTCCAGCCTGCTGCCCGCAGATCTTGAGACTTGTCAGCCTCCATAATTACATGAGCAAATTCCTTACAATAAGTCTTTCTTTCTCCATATTCAATATATATCTACATACATACAACACACACACACATGCACATACAAACTTCCTATTGGTTCTCTGGAGAACCCTGACTAGTACAGTTGGGTACTCCTAATGATCTTGTCGTCTGCAGTTTTGCTGACTTTTCCCTTCATAAATCTTCATCACCACGTTAATGAGTCTTGACAGATGAGAAACTCTAATCTCCGTCAGAAGGGGGTGGGGGAGCCAAAGCCTAGGACTGGCAACAGCTTATTGTGACTGCGTGTCTCTGCCCGAGGCTCCCGGGGGATTCACACAATCAGCAGGTGGCTGGGGAAGGACATCTGAACCGGAAGAATCCTCTCCTTCCTACTGTCGCCCCCTGCACCTCTATTCTGTTGGGGATCATTACAGATTTTTAAACTCTAACTGTGGAAACGAATGCAGCTGCTCTTTGTAATTGTTTGTGAAACTGAGTTAAAGGGAGGTTGTTGTGGCGCTGCAGGTGCAATCATTAGACGCATCTATGCTGTGTAATTAACCTCATTTCCATGTGAATGTCCGTGGTTTATGCGCTGCTTACAGAACTCACGCCATGATCATTACACTTACAGTCAATCCAATTAGACAAAGGTTCCCACACTTAGAGAAAGATCGGGACAAACCACAAGGGTAGGCCTCTCTCAAGAAGGTCTCTAGTTAAGTGTCTCAAAATAAACAACTGTGGCCTAATTAATTGTACGGCAGGCCAAAGGAACACACCAAGGAGCTACTTATGTGTCTGGATCCCAATCCTAGGGAGCTGCTTAATAGAATTTCCTTTTGTTCACGCTTGCAGCGGCGGAGAGATGTGTACGAATGGGGAAAGGTCTGGTGGCTGTATTCCACCCTCTGTCTTATCACAGACTCCGGGTGCCCAGTGAGATAGCCAATAGCTTTATTTTGATGATTACATTTTAATCCCCTTTATGTTCTCAGAACAATTAGGAAAAAATCCATCCGGGCTTCTCAAAGGAAGTTAATCAAGCTGGCAAGGGTTTTCCATACTATTTTAGCAGAACTTCAGCTAGAGGGCGCCGTGGAAGGACATTGTTTTTCCTGAATGTCCCAGGTTTATGCCTTTGCTCGTAAAAATCTCTAAAGCAGTAGATTGGGCTCCTCATTTTAAAACATTTTGTCATAACCTATATCCTATGCTTGTCCATCCTTTCTTTAAGTTTGTAGTTAGGTCCTTGAAGGTAGAAATCATATCTCAGAATTACATGATGTCCACAGAGATCCTTAGCACCACACCTGTAACATTGGGGGAGCCCAATAAATGCTTAAGGGTTAACTGAATAGATGAAAAGAACCACTGTCAAATAATCACAGGGGTCAACAAAGGTTTTTAATATCACAGAACACATCAGTGACTGATGCTCAAAAATTTCAGGCTAAAAATAAAGGAAGTGAGAAAGCAGAGAAAAAAGATATGCAATAAACTACAACTCTCGAAAGAATGAAAGCTCACGGAATTTTTTGTGTTCGGCTTTAGTACTTGACTGCTGGAAGTGTGATCCGTGGACCAGTGGCATCGATGTCACCTGGAGTTTGTTAGAAATTCAGAATCTCAGGCCCTACCCCAAACCTACTGATTGAAAATTGATGGTTCACTACAGGTCTAGGTGCTTCTTAGGCACATTCAGGTTTGAGGAGCTCTACCTCCGAGTGCTCTCAGCTCAACATCAGGCAACTCGGAGAGCGAGAGAAATGTGCAGAAGGTTCCTTTGCTCTTGCTAAGTAGCGCTTGCTTTTCCCTACCTGCTGCCACTACCGTATACCTTGTATTTCTTATATTTTTGTTTTGTCTTGTTTTGCTTTACCTGAGATTGTATTTTAGAGTAATAGACTTGTTGTCTCCTCCTCCTCTCCATTAATTCCTGTCTGTTCTCTCTCTTAATTATACTTCTAAACCAAACTCCAGGTCACTTCCTCTGGGAAGCACCGAAACGCTAAGAACATAATGAAGCCTAGCTCTTTCAGAATTCACTTTCCTTAAGGACAGAGACTTCATTTAATACTTTTCCCCCCTAACATTCAGATATGTGAATGAATGAAAAGAAAATGCCACAATCAAAATATCTAAGAACACTAATTTGTCTACAGCATGTAAGCATCCCAGGCTGGAAATCAAAAAGCTTTCTTCCTTCACCCTTCCCACAATCATTTATATGTCAAGTGCTAAGTTGTTCATTGTAAATATATTCAAAGTCTAATGAAGAAGGCAGACATGTAAATAAGTATTTATAGTATCTGGTAAGTGCTGTAGATGCAATGGAAACAACATTGGCACACAACCACCTGGAAGACAGGTATCGGTTGTGTGTGTGTGTGTGTGTGTGTGTCTGTGTGCGCTATATATAAGTATATATGTATGTACAACCTAAATAGGCAAAATTGTCCAGAAATGAGGCTCTACCCTATTGAAAAGAGGTGTTTCTAAATAGAAGCCTGATAGTCCACATTTCTTTAAGGTATTTAAAAAAAAAAAAAAAGATTTGAGATACCTTGAACAAACATGGCAGAGATATTAATGGTTGTAAAATCTTGGCAAAATATGAGTACAATGTGATTGTCACATTATTTTCTAGATGGGGGTTAAAATATTACAATAGGTAAAAATAAATTAAAAAATGAGAGAAAACAAAGAAAAAGAAGCAAAGAAGATTTGTGTCAGTATAATATTGTTTAAAAAAAATTAAAATCAGACCAGCCACGTTTATCCATCTAATATGATGACTGTCAGTTTCTGGCTGACTAAAAGCCTGTAACCCGCCGCTGAACCCTGCCAGTTGCTCTGTCTGTGGGAATATTTTTCTGTAAGACAAGCCGAGGCAAGTCTACAGTGATTCCTGTGGAAGAGTTTAGGACTGACTGTAATTTAGGAACGTCTGAACTCCCAGCCCAGGCCCTGTAGGAGCTGTCCCTTAGAAGCAAGAGGCGTGGAGTATGGTGACTACTCTGTTTTCCTTTCCCTATTCACTGGTCATTCTTCCCCTCCCCACTTTATGCCCCGGAAGGCAGCCCTTCATGAGCTTCAACAATTGGACTCCCTTGTCCTCTGGAAAAATATATTAGGTCACAAACTCAAGTGTCCAGTTTAATTTGACAATTCTTGTCAGGGGACTGTGACCCCATCAAGGCTCAAGGATGTTCTGCAGCAACACCCATAACTTGGGACTTAAGCCACAGACAGTGTGAGGTCCAATTACTGGAAGTACTAATTACCTTCATAAAATAGGTGAGGGTCGAAGTGCTGGGGTGGGGGGAGGGGGCCAAGGGTGCATATAATTTAGTTTCTTTCCATTTGCCCACATCAGGCCTAACCTGGGAAAATATCGCCAAGGCATCGGGTCTCAGTTGGTCCTAATATTTCTTTCCTGATCCATAATTGCTAATTCACTTAAGTAAAAACAATATTTGGTCTCACAGGTGCCAACCTAAGTAAGCCATTGCTTTACTTGGAATGGCTGAAAAAATACAATTACATTACATTCATGAACATTCCTCCTTCTTGAAAGAATGCAATTAACATTTGGGAAATGATTTGCTGCTGGATAGTCTGAGTCTGTTAGTTCTACAAAAAATGTGGATAATAGGCCATATATATATTTTTAAAGCACAGGCCTCTGTATCACACAGAGAGGAGATCTTGATACAAAAATAAATTGGTATTAATAATAATTTTTGCTTTTTGTAACTGAAAAATCCAATGCCATGTATTAGGATAGGCTGTGAGTACATTATGTCTGCTCATCCCTTGATCCATAGAAATATCCACTCTTGTAGGGAGCCCATTTTCTCAAACAATTTGCTGCTGCTGCCGTCAGTGATCTTATGGCAGAGGGTATTGTATCTCCTTTAGCAAATGTTGGTAAAAGTCTGTGTTCCACAACTTTCATCAATTCATAAAATAATTTGATTCGGAGTATGATTTAGCAATCATACCAGTAATAGGTTCTGGATACTAAAGCCATTATGGAAGTGACATTCATTGAAAGGAAGTTGATATTTTAAAATAATGTTCAAATGAATTTTTTGGCTCTATTTTTAGACTAATATATTTATGTATGTATTAAAACTCTGTCTCTCTCATTATTAAATAAATTAGGTATGAATTACACATACTTATCTTTAAAAACCATTAAATTAAAAATAATTAATTAGGGGAAAGGGGGCACTTCATTTGAGGAACGGCCACATGTTGTCTCACTGTGGTCTAATCCCTGTCCGGGTTTGTCTAGTCTGTATCCTATATTTGTATTTATAGGTAAGAAGTATATTTAAAAACAAACAAAGCTAAAATCAACTTCATGAGGAATAGGAGGAAAAGCGATGAATTTCTAATTCCTTGTATTTACTTAATCATGTTCAGCCAGACAATAAGAGCCAGCCTTCCACAGCAAATTCAAGTTCTGATTCAGGTCGGAATAATGTACTGTTACGTCACTCTGTCCTAAGTGCATTTCATCCTCGGCAAATCTGACACAAATGTTCAATGCATGTGAGCCAATTTCTTAGTAAAGTATTTTTAAAGCATATTTTTGCAGGGATTTATGCAGCAGGAGAATAGGAACAAGAAAACAAAGGTAGAAACCTGTATTGCCTTTATTCTACATTGCAGACCATACACTTAAATCTTCCTATATGTGTTTACGTATGTGAGATCATTGATTAATGTGTGAATGTTCACACTGGATCACTGGACTAAGAGCAGGTCTCTAGAAGAACAAAAAATTGACATATCATCAAACAACGTCCAGTGAACGGACTCATTGGATAAGGTAGGCCTGAGGACTCTTGCACAGCTGTTCCTTGGCTTAAGATGGGGTTACATCCCAGTCACCCCATAGCGAGTTGAAAATATCATAAGTCAAACTACATTTAATACACTTAACATACTAAACGTCGTAGCTTAGCTGAGTCTACCTTAAACACGCTCAGATCACTTACCGTAGCCAACAGTTGGGCGAAATTATCTAACCTAAAGTCTATTTTACAAGGAAATGTTGAATATCTCATGCAATTTTTTGAATAACATGCTGAAAGGGAAAAACAGCACCATCATAAAGCCGAAAAATCACAAGTTGAATCATCACGAGTCATGGACCGACTGTATTTATCTTCTTGAAATCTCTAAGAAAGACTTGGGCAAAATAATATGAAAGTGTTTCTAATAAAAAGAGTGTTTACATTTTTTTCAAACTTATTTTTCTGAAGTATTTTGAAACTAAATGCAGTCATCTTGTCATTTCACTTGTAAGTAGTATTGTGCACGTATTTTTCGGGGCACTTAGTCTCATGGCAAGACGCTCATGATATAATTTTAACATACTATCCTAAGAGATAATGGATTCTAATACTTATGAAACATTGACAGCTGGGAGTTGGGAGAATCTGCTCTTCTTTTCTCATCCCTGAGAATCATGATGACCCGCTCAGAATTATTCACATGAATTATCAAAGTGGCCAATTGCCTTATGTTTAAATTATTATCAGCACATTATTAGTTCATTCAGTAAATATGTTTTAGTACTTTTGTTTGATGCAGAAAACTGCTCTAGGATCTAAGGAAGCAAAATGAACAAAATGCTAAGAAATTCATTATATGCTGGATGTCAGACGCATATAGAGGAATTATTTTTACAGCGTAAGATTAGCTCAGTTGTATTAATCGTTACAGAAACAAGGTGGTAACACCCAAGACAGGACTAGTGACTCTTTGTGAGAAGGGGAGTCCAGGAAAGTTTTCCCAGAGAGATGTCACAGTTGATTTCCAATATACAACGCAGAGCCTTTCATGTAGTGCGGCTAGGGGGACTAAGCGTTTATTGAATTGATGTTTTTCTAGAATAATACGAATGTATAAATTATATGTTATAACCAAATACATACGTGAGATTTGCCTGGTTCCAATATTTTTTCGTGTATTTTAGTATCAATAGCATTGCAAATGGTTCTATGGAGTTTTCTCAGCATACATGATTTTAAATAAGGATACAATCATATATTATTGTTAAAATCATATTGACTTTGGGATAACAAGTCTGGCAGACTGAAGGTAGAAATTTTAGATAGTGTTTTATAAGTACAACCAGAGAAACTAAGATTATTTTGTCAATGAAATACTCCCTGTTGATTATTCAAAAAACTCTAGGCTTGGGGCGTTATGCATTCTCATTTTGTTATCCCAGAGACATCCTTACTAAGCTTATTTTTCTGTGCATGGGTTCCACAGCAATGTTACTATATCTCCACAAGAAAGAGCAACAGCTGAACTTCATCATAACCCTGTGTTTTGTGTGTCGATCCTTGCATTAGCGACATGACATTTATTTGCTTGGTGAGCTTTTTACCTGCAAGGTTAACAAGGTCAATGCATGTCAAAAGCAGTTATTTTCATTTAAGATTTATTTCCCTATGGATAGTCTTACGATGTTCAAGTTACTAATGAGGGCACTGAAGTTAGAGCTTAACTACATTATTAGGAAAAACATAACTACCTGGAGGATAGCCACGATGCATATTTTAGTCACCTCAAATCTCTTTTAGGAAGGCAGGAGGCAGAAGTGTATGGATGTGTGTGTGTGTGTGTGTGTGTGTGTGTGTGTATGTGTGAGAGAGAGAGAGAGAGAGAGAGAGAGAGAGAAGGCACACACAAGCGCGTATATACTCGGGAACACAAAATCAAAGGTTGGTACTTCACTTTTTGGTCTGTTGATCTTTCTCAAAGGCAAAGAGCTGTTGGTTTTACCTTATTCTGGTGCTAACTTTATTCTGTCTAGTATTATAAAATAATTTTATTCTTATTCTGCCTTTTTTAACAAATCTTGTCTGTGTATCTCACTACACTATACAATCCTCTGAGGGGAAAAAAGTCACTTTGTGATGGTTATATCCCTCATTCTATTTTTTCTCACCTTCATTCTATGCCCTTCACTGAGCCTTGACTCGAATACTGCAAACACCCAAACCATAAACATTGTTACCTAGCATTTCTTAAACTTTCTGTGTACACAGCTCACCTGGGAATCTTGGTAACATGCTGATTTTGACTCAGTAGTTCTGGGATGAAGCGTATTTCTATTAACAACAAGCTCACCGGTCACGTTGATTTTGCTCATCAGTGGATCATGTTTGAGTAGGAAAGGATTACCCTAGTCTGGGCTCCCCAATTAGCCCACATCATTTTCTAGAACAAAACTGAAATCATTTCTTAAAGTAGATATAATTGTTTGGGATAAGATATGGATTTATTAGGCTTGGGTATTAATATGACTTCATATTAATTACACCAGGATTTACATATTAGTATTGTTCTCTTCAAGATAATAACCAACCATTTTTCCAGTGTGCAAACTCTGCCTTTGGAATTGCCTGCAAAGACTCAAAGATAAGAACTCATTCACTCATTTATTATGATTCAATAAATATTTACTGCCTAAAAATTCCTAAAAACTGTACTAGATTTTTAGGGACATACTGATGAATAAGGCAAAATTGTTACCTTCGTATGGTAGACAGATGATTATATTTCAACACATAAAATGTGTGTGTGCATTAAGTGTGTATATTTTCTTAAATCAAATAAAGTCTATTAGAACTTAAAATCGGTGTTGAGTCTGCTAATGCAGTTTCTGATTGAAAATAATTTTGGCTATCAAGTAATGAAACTTCTTGAATATCTTATAACTTGATTCTATACTTAGAATTGTGTTAGGAATGGCACTTTTGGAATATGTGCATAGTCGCCCAAACTAATTTCTTTGAAGAAATTTATCTATGAGTAGCAGCATTATTGTGGCAGAATAAACCTCATTACTTCTTTTTTTTTTTTTTTTGAGACAGAGTCTCACTCTGTTGCCTGGGCTAGAGTGCCGTGGCGTCAGCCTAGCTCACAGCAACCTCAAACTCCTGGGCTAAAGCGATCCTCCTGTCTCTGCCTCCTGAGTAGCTGGGACTACAGGCATGCACCACCATGCCCGGCTAATTTTTTTATATATTTTTTGCTGTCCAAGTAATATCTTTCTTGCTCTTGCTCATACTGGTCTCGAACTCCTGAGCTCAGATGATCCGCCTGCCTCAGCCTCCCAGAGTGCTAGGATTACAGGCGGTAATCATTCTTTTTTTTTGAGACAGAGTCTCACTGTGTTGCCCTGGCTAGAGTGCCGTGGCATCATCCTAGCTTACAGCAACCTCAAACTCCTGGGCTCAAGCAATCCTTCTGCCTCAACCTCCCAATTAGCTGGGACTACAGGCATGTGCCACCATGCCCGGCTAATTTTTTTACATATATATATTTTTAGTTGTCCAGATAATTTCTTTGTACTTTTAGTAGAGATGGAGTCTCGCTCTTGCTCAGGCTGGTCTTGAACTCCTGACCTTGAGCGATCCACCCGCCTCAGCCTCCCAGAGTGCTAGGATTGCAGGCGTGAGCCACTGCGCCCAGCCTGTTCAAATCTTTTGCCCATTTTTTATTGGGTGGTTTGTTTTCTTATTATTGAGGTTTTTTTTTTTTTTTTGTCTTCTTTGTTTATTTTTTTTTCTTCCTCTGTAGACTCAGGGAATTATTATTGAGTTTTGAGAGTTCTTTATATATTCTGGATACAAATCCTTTCTTGGATTTGTGATTGCAGGAGTCTCTCCTGGTTAGTTGGCTTGTCTTTTCATTCCCCCAACCACGTCCTTCAAAGAACAGATGTTCTTAATTTTGGCGCAGTTGAATGTATCAATATTTTTCATTTATAGATCACGTTTCTGGTATTTTATCTATGAAATCTTTGCTTAACTCAAGGTCAGAAAGATTTTGTTTTATTGTTTGATGTTCCCTCCATCCAATTTTTGTTTCTCATTATATGCACAGTTTTATATATTGCCATTTTTCCCCAAAACTTTTTCTTTTTTTTTAAGACAGGGTCTCATAGTTGCCCAGGCTGGGGTGCACTGGCATGATCACAGCTCTCTGCAGCCTCAAACTCCTGAGCTCAAGCTATCCTCCTACCTCAGCCTCCTGATTAGCTAGGACTACAGGTGCATGCCACCATGCCTGGCTAATTTTTTAATTTTTTGTAGAGACAAGGTCTCACTATGTTACTCAAGCTGGTCTCAAACTTTTGGGCTCAAATGATCCTTCCGCTTTGGCCTCCCAAAGTGCTGCTATTACAGGTGTGAGCCACCGTGCCTGGCCCCAAAAAACTTTTAAAAAATTTAAAATTTATGGCAAAGTTAAAAGAGTAGTAAGTACCATGAACACCAGCATACCTTTTGCCCTCATGCACAATTGTTAACATTTCGCTACATTTGCTTTATCTCCCTGGATACTTTTTTCTTAGAAACATTTGACAGTAAGTTGCAAGATTTTGTAACCAACTTTTTGCAAGGTCTAAGCAAGCTGTCCTGGTAATGGTCTTTAAAAAATAGCAACAGCAGCCTGTGTGAGTGTGCCATTTACTGTAGTAACAAAGGTAGGACTTGCCCAGAGGCAAGTAGAGGGCTTGGAAAAAACAGAGGAGTAAAGAAAATAAAATTGTTCCTTCCCCAATTCCAACCTCCTGATATCGGGAGAGCCACATGCCTGAGAGGTGGGTAGGGAGGACGCACAGAGCTCAGGTATTTCCTGGAATTTGGGGTACAAATCCCTGAATACCACTGTAACCCCCAGTCCTGGGGCCACTTCTGCAGAAGAGCCCTCTGCTGGGAAGCTGAGGCCAAGATCTCCCGAGCTGACCTTGAGCCAGCTCCTCCCTCTCTGGGTTTAGCTGGTTAAAGTAGATAAGGTGGTTGCTTGGCCTCTCTCCCAGGAGATTATTTGTATCTTTGCTGTGGTGACTTCTCTATTGTAAACGGCTGGGAGCCCCTCCCTCCAACAACTCACCCCCAAGCAGGTCTATCCCAGCTGCTTTTGCCTGGAACAGCCCCTCCTGTAGCAGCCGTCCATCCTTCAAAGCCCAGGTGAACATCAATCCTCCTCAAACCTCCCACTGCATTGCCACTCTTAGAGTCAACCTGTCTCTCACTCCATTCTTGCAGCAAATCACTGTCCCATTGTGGGAGAGGCCTGTGCTGGAGCTGTTTCACACAACCTCACTCAAGCCTCACAGTAACCCCCAGGGGAGGTTAGCAGGGCCATTTCCCAGGTAAGGGAACTCATCCTCAGTCTACTGGCAAGGTCAGTCACCCCAAGTTAGGGTAGAGGCGGGGTCACTCAGACCCCTGTCTGTGCCTTTAGAGACATTGGTGCCCCTGTCTGCAACCCCAGCAGCCTGATGTTTCTGGGCTCTGCATTCTCCCCACCCCCACCTATCTCCATGAGTTTAAATCCTCCTCTTGCTTCAGATCCAGCCAGCTGTAGGGCTGCCTCTTCCACGAAGCCTTCCCTGATTCCCACTGAGAGTGACAGCTCCTTTTCTGGCTATCCCCACATGCTGGCATCAGCCTGACCCTTCTGCCTGTCTCACCATACTCACACATCCACCTCCGAGTGCCCAGACCACAGTCCTTAATCAGCCTCATTCAACATATTTTTAAAGTTGAAATTTATTTTCACTTTCTCTCTATTAACATTCATTGGTTTTCTTTTACCTTATAATATTGGGTTTTTTTTCCTATCCATGCATGTCCACATTGTCAAAAATTTAAAAATCACCCCAAATTGCCACAGACAACCATATTAATATTTTGGTAGATTGTTTTTGAGTCTGGTTTCTGTAGACATATATATATATTAGAAAATTGAGATCACATTGTATAAACAGTTCTAAAGCATACTTTTAAAAATATAACATAGGCCGGGCGCGGTGGCTCACGCCTGTAATCGTAGTACTCTGGGAGGCCGAGGTGGGCAGATTGTTTGAGCTCAGGAGTTTGAAACCAGCCTGAGCAAGAGCGAGACCCCGTCTCTACTAAAAATAGAAAGAAATTAATCGGACAACTAAAAATATATAGAAAAAAATTAGCCGGGCATGGTGGCGCATGCCTGTAGTCCCAGCTATTTGGGAGGCTGAGGCAGTAGGATCGCTTGAGCCCAGGAGTCTGAGGTTGCTGTGAGCTAGGCTGACGCCACGGCACTCATTCTAGCCAGGACAAAAGAGTGAGACTCTGTCTCAAAAAAAAAAAAATATATATAACATTACACCAAGGGTATTTTCCCATGTCATTATGAATTACATGGGCTGCATCCACTAGGAAGGCTAGAATAAAAAAAAAAAAACAGATAATAACAAATAAGGCAAACCAGAACCTTCATACAGTGCTAGCGGGAATGTAAAATGGTGTAGCCCCTTTGGAAAACAGTTAGGCAGTTCCTCAAATAGTTAAGCATAGAGTTATTATAAGACCCAGAAACTTCCCTGCTAGGTATATATTCAAGAGAAATAAAAACATATGTCCACACAAAAACTTGTATGTGAACATTCATAGCAACATTATACATAATAGCTAAGAAGAAAATGAAAGCAACCCGAATGTCCATCAACTAATGAATGGATAAATAAAATGTGATATATCCATACAATGGAATATTATTCAATCACAAAAAGGAATGAAGTACTGATACATGCCACAACATAGATGAACCTTGAAAACATTACATTAAGTGAAAAAAGTCACACACAGATGACCACATATTGTACAATTCCATTTATATAAATTATCTAGAATAGTGCTCGCTTTGGCAGCACATATACTAAAATTGGGGTAATACAGAGAAGATTAGCATGGCCCCTGCGCAAGGATGACATGAAAATACTACAAAAATAAAATAAAATAAAATATCTAGACAAGACAAATCTACAGAGCCTGAGAGTAGATTTGTGGGCTGCAGGCAGGGAGGTTTGGGGAGAAAAAGGGAAGTAACTGCTAATGGGGATGGAGTTTGTGGGGGAAGATGAAAATGTTTTTTAAAATTGATTGTGGTGATGGTTACAAAACTTTGTGTATATATTAAAAACCATAGAACTCTTTTTTTTTTTTGTTTTTTTGAGACAGTGTCACTCTGTTGCCCGGGCTAGAGTGCGGTGGCATCAGCCTAGCTCACAGCAACCTCAAACTCCTGGGCTCAAGCGATCCTCCTGCCTCAGCCTCCCGAGTAGCTGGGACTACAGGCATGTGCCACCATGCCCGGCTAATTTTTTCTATATATATTTTTTCATTGTCCAGCTAATTTCTTTCTATTTTTAGTAGAGACGGGGTCTCACTCTTGCTCAGGCTGGTCTCAAACTCCTGACCTTGAGCGATCCAACCATCTTGGCCTCCCAGAGTGCTAGGATTACAGGCATGAGCCACCGCGCCCAGCCATAGAACTCTTTAAATGGGTAAATTGTATGACATATGAATTATATATCAATAAAGATGTAATAATTAAGGACAATAAAATACTCTGTGGCAGAATTTTTAATGTCTCTGGACATTATTCCTTTGAACAGCTGCATCATGCTTTTATTTAGATTTCTATTGCTGGACCTTTATAATTTCTATTAACTCCATTGTTTCAAAACATTTCAAACACACACACAAATGAATTGAATAGTGTAATGAGTCGCTGTGCCCATCACCCATTTCAACAATTATCAACACAACTTCTGCTTTTACGAACATTGATTCAATGAACATATTTGTACATAAGTCTTAGTCCACATTCCTGTTTCCTTCCATTGACACTGAATTCAATTCAGTTCAAACCACTTCCTCAAACCCTCACAATGCCTTCCCAGCACGCCCCGGTGATGTGATGGGCCAGATCTTGCCCTACCCTTGGGGAGCTCCCAGTCTGGTGGAGGAGGTAGATATTGCACTGGAGTGACCAGTAAGGACAGAGCTTATGCAACTGGAGAGGGCCCACACCGTATCACCCAGGAAAGGCACCGCACTGTGGAATCACCCAGACCTCTGCCCAGCCCTGTCTTTCCTCCTTGCTGCCACGTGGGGGCACCAGAGCCAGTCTTTCACGGCCTCCTCTGAAAGCTCTCCCATCAGCAATGTGGATGGGTGGCTGGGATGGGTTCTGTGTCCCTGTTCTAGGTGACCCTAGCCTGATGATTGGGCCTCACTTGGCCCTGGAGTCCTCATGTAGAAAATGAAGGAGGTGAATGCAGTGATTCACCTGGATCCACCAGGGCTGCGATCCCCCACCATGAGCCAGCCTTCATCCACAGTGTGCTCTGGGCTCCTACCTCACACCTGCTTCCAGGGGGTCTGCCTGAGTGACCCCTCCACTCTGGGTCCCAGGTGAGACTAATGCCCACACAGGCAACTTCCTGCTTTTTACTGAGGCCTGCAGGAAGCAGCTTATCACCCACCAGCAGTGACTCAGGCGGCAGGTTTGCTGGCAACACAGGCAGACAGGTAAGGGTCTGCCTGCTGCCATTTCCCAGCCACCCGGGTGTGGGCAGCCTCTGGGAGACCACAGCTCCAGGAGCGAGGTCAGGACTGCGGGTGGAGGAAGGGCAGATGAGTCACCAGGGACTTCTGAAGGCCCAGCCTAACTGATATCCGGCCCAGCCCAGAGGAGATTTGGTCTCCAGTGGGCACGGCCTATAGGACCGTGAGGACTGATATGTCCGGCATAGCTGAAAGCTGAGTCAAGGGACAGGGTGTTTGCTTTCCTGAGAGCGCTTCTCCTGAGTAGGGAGACCTCCAGCCTTGCAGCCTCTCCTATTGCCGCAAGAGGTTGTGGGCCAGGCTCTGAGCTCTGTTCAGATGTCTGCCCGCCCCCTCTCCTGGCTACTTTCTCCACTCTCTGTGCCTTGTCCCTGCTTGTCCCTGACCCTCCTCAGGATCCCTCCTATTAATCCGGTGAGCTGGCTGCAACCAGCTAGGGCACAAGCCACTCCCCGAACAGTCAAGCAGTTCAGACACAGGGGAGAGGGATAGCCAGCTCTCACATCCTGAGCACTTACTGTGCGCCAGGCAGGCCCCAGGCAGGACACTTTGTATTGTTGTCACGTTTCTTTCTCACAGCAGAGCCTTGTGAAGCAAATATCATCACGCTCATTTCACAGAGGAAGACATCAAAGCTGGGCCTGGCAGCATGAAGACTCAGGCCCAGACTCGCCTGGCTCCCTTTGTGTCTCCTTCCACCTGTGTCTCCTTCTGCCTTCCCACCTGCAGAAAGCTCACGCTCTGAATCATCGTGCGTGGCTCTTACCTCACCCCTTCCTTCCTTGCCGCTGCTTGCCTCCTGCGTCACCAGTGCCCACCCAATGGCACGCATGGTCACAAGCCCATATGCTCTAAGGCAGGTACCCTGATGGACACAGATGCACATGTATATCCCAGCCCTGACTGCCACTTCTCAGCTATGTGACCTTGAGCAAGTCACTTAACCTCTCTGAGCCTCAATTTTCTCATCACAGTGGAGCTATTATGAGAATGAAATAAGATACTGTGTGTGTAACAGTTTTAGTACCTTTCCTGGGCATAGTGCTTAATAAAGGTTAGCAATTTTTACAAGTTAAGCTATTTTAATTTTATTATTATTGCACGTGTGCATCTTTGTACACTCTCTACACATGTAATAAGCCACATGCAGTATACACAGAGGCAGAGGGATTGCCACGCACACCTACACGCCCGTGCAGGAACCCACGGTAAAACAGTCAGCCACCTGTTATAGCGTGTGCCTATGTACCTGTACCTGTGCCTGTGCCGGCTATATTGTGGGCGAGAGTGGGGAGATACCTGCGGAACAAGAAAAGACAGAGACCCTGGCCTTGGGGCCCACCCAAGCAGGCTGGGAAGTGAGTTTCACACTCAAAGTGTGGTCTGCAGACTAATCTGGGACCTTGTTGGAATCCTGAAGAATTTCACACCCCACCCCTGATCTTCTGAATCAGAAATCTTCATTTTATTTTATTTTGTTTTTAGAGATAGAGTCTCACTCGGTTGCCTAGGCTAGAGTGTAGTGGTGTGATCATAGCTCACTGCAACCTCAAACTCCTGGACTCAAGTCACCCTCCTGCCTCAGCTTCCCCAGTAGCTGAGTCTACAGGCACGCACCATACCCAGCTATTTTTTCTTATTTATTTATTTATTTTTTAGCAGATGTGTGGCCTCGCTATGTTGCCCAGGCTAGTCTTGAATTCCTGGCCTCAAGTGATCCTCCTGCCTCAGCCTCTGGAGTCCCTGGTATTACAGGTGTGAGCCACTGCACCCAACAGAATCTGCATTTTAATAAGATCCTTAGTGCACAATGCAGAGAAGAGGGAAGTAGCTGGAACTGTATCCCTAGTTGGGAGGGGACTGGCTTTGGGCCTGTCCCTGGTGTCTCCAATCTATTCCTTTATCAGGCTAATGTAGTTCCTGGCTCCTCCTCTGCTCTTGGGAGCTGTCACTAAGGTGTGAGGTTATCCAATTCAGCCTTGGGAGGACAGACTGGTCCCTTCAACTGTGTTCTAGGAGATCGTAAGTAGCAAGATCCCTCCCTGGTTCTCCAGGGCTCTGAAGGGCTGGGGGCGGGGAATCAAGGGCCAAGCCACTGGCAGGGGGAACCTCCTGCCCTTCAATCCCTCTTCTGAAACACGCTCACACTAGTTTGTGAATCTCCCCACCCAGCACCACGGTAGGTCACTGCCAGAACTCTGGCTGACCTCTTCCGTCTTCAGTAGGGTGTGGGCTCAATCCCTTGGGGCCATGGGAGCCTGAAGCCTGGGCCAGCTCCCCCCTCCCTATCCCTATTGGGGCTAATTTTAGGGCTGCTTTGACAGCTGCCTCAGCTCAACCTGCGTCAGTTCCCAGCCACTGAGTGTTGGGGTCAGGTGGGGTCACGGGGGAGTGGGCCAGGCCAGCCCCAGCTTTGGCTGCAACAGATGAAACTAGAATCCTTGTCCCCTGCCCACCCTCCCCACTGCCTAGAGAGTCCCACCTCAGTGCTAACCAGCAGAATGGGATGGGAACTGGTCCAGCTCCCCGTCTGAAACACCGTCTGCAACCAAATCCCACTGAAACCTGTAAGTTACAAAGACAGCCTAGGACAGAAAGGGCTCTTGAAGACCTTCTAGCTCAGTGCCTCGCTTGCAAAAGGGAAAGGCCAGAGAGACCAAGGTCGTGGCCCAGAGTCACACAGCAAATGGTGGCAGGTCTGGTACTGGAGCCTGGACCTCCTGGTGCCCAGCTGGGCCCCATGCCCCATGTGCTATGGGTGAAAATGCAGAGGGGCCCAGGATTTAAAACAGCCCATGGAGGTCAAGACTGGGCACAGATGCCTCTCTGCCTGGAGGCTGCAGAAGGAGGCCCCTTTTCAGGGACCCTCCCTGATGCCAACTGAGTACATGTTTCTTGAGATCCCTTGCTGTGCCAGGCTGTCAGGGATCAGAGCAGATGGCACTTGGGATAGTTGATTGTGGGAGGATTTTAGCCTCTGAGAACCAAGAGATGGAATCCTTGCTCTGTCACCAATATTCTGGTCCTTTGTTCCCCCCTCTGAAATGGGTGCAGTGTAGGTGCTCACAGACTGGTTGGGAGGGACAGAGGAGATGAAGGGAGGCTGGAAAGCATGCTGGGGACTCTGGAGTCTGCTGTGCCCATAGGACTGCCCTCCAGCTGGGGACCGGGGCTCCCTCCCTTGGGGAACCTAGAGCCTGAGCAGGGACCACAGTCTTCACCCACCCTGCCCCCACTTGGCAATATTGCAGGAGGAAAGAGGAACAGACCTTGAAGCTGATCTGGGCAAGAGGGAAGGGAAATGCAAGCAGGGGCCATGGAGGGAAGCTGTGGGTCTCCCATCCCCCACTGCAGCTTTTGCTCCTCTGTTACTGCCTCCTTCTCACTGTGCTCTCCGCTCCCCACCTCCCTAGCTCCCCCTTTCTCCCACTCCCAGCTGTCCCCTGAGCTCCCTCACCCTGGGGGGCTGAGCTGGGGCACTGAGAACCCTGGGGGCTTTATTTAATTTTCCAGAGCCCCCTCTCTCCCAATAACCAACGAACTCCCTGAAGACAGGGCTGGGCTTTGGCCCTCTAGGGCTGTGGTCCCCAACCCCAGGCCCACAGAACAGTACCGGTGTGGGGGTCGCTTAGGAAATGGCCACACAGCAGGAGGTGAGTGGCAGGCTAGCAAGGGAAACTTCATCTGTATTGGCAGCCACTCCCCATTGCTCGCGTCATCGCATAAGCCCCTCCTCCTGTCAGAATAGGGGCTGCATTAGATTCTCATGGGAGTGTGAACCCTGCTATAAACTGCGCATGCAAGGGGATCTAGGTTGCACGCTCCTTATGAGAACCTAATGCCTGATGATCCGAGGTGGAGCTGAGGCGGTGATGCTAGCGCTGGGGAGAGGCTGCAAATACAGATTATCATTAGCAGAGAGGTTTGACTGCACAATAAATGTAATGCACTTGAATCATCCTGAAACCAACCCTCCCACCCCCATGGGTGGAAAAATTATCTTCCATGAAACTGGTCCCTGGTGCCAAAAAAGGTTGAGGACCAGTGCTCTAGGGACAGCCTCATGAACTCTGGACTCAAAAAACCCCAGATTTGAACCCTCTACTCCACATCTGTCTGTGTCACCTTGAGCCAGGTGGGCCTCCCTCTGAACCCAGGTGCCTCATCCTAACTCACCCTGGCCCACTGAGGCCCCCTGCAAGCTTCTGCCTGTACCCTGGTGCCCTGGTCTTGGGTGTGCAAGTGAGAAGTGAACGAGCATATGTGTGCAGGGCTTTGCTGCACATGGCGGCACCCAATAAATATTTAACAGCCCGCCTCAAATCCTTTTTGAAACAAGGCTATGAATACATGAATAAATAGATAAATGTTGACTGACTAAAAACACACACATGCACCCTGAGAAAAGCCTTGTTTATTCAGCATCCCTGGATAACGCGTTGATTCCCACAGTGGACTCTCCGGATGATTCAAGATGGAGGATCTAAGGATTAGGAAGAAGAGAGGTTTTTCCAGGTGGAGGTAACACCTGGAGCCAAGGCTGAAACTGGAGAAAGCTCAGCCAACAGTGGAACAACAGTGTGAGATGAGCTGATGAGGCTGGCAGGGTACAGAGCATGTAGGGCCTCGAATGCCAGGCCAAGGAGTTGGACTTTATCCTGAGCACCATGGGAGCTGAGAAGATGAAATATTAACAGAGGCAGTTCTGTGGAAGGTGAGAAGGGGGCAATCCCCAGGATATCACAGAGGGATGGCCAGGATTTAGTGAAGGACTGGATAGGGCAGGGGGGAAGTGAGAGGAGGCTTGTGATTCCTGGGCTCCTGGCCCAGATGACCAGCTGGCTGGAGGTGCCCTTGCTGAGGTTGAGAGGAGCAGGCCTGGGGAAGGGCAAAGAGTTCCACTTTGGGCATGTCAGGGAAGCAGACATCCAAAGGAGATATCTGGGCTGGTTAAAGGGCTGGGGCTGGGCAAGTCTGGGTAGATTTTCTCTGAAAAATGTTTTCTGGATGACTTAAAGTATCCCAAATATCCCAGGGACAGTCTGTTAGGCCCCTATCACCCATAGTTCTCAAGGTAGACAGGGGAAGGACAGAGGATAGGGTCAGCAAGGGGTCTGACCAGGGTGAAAGGGAGGGTCTGGGGCTCAAGGATAAGGGACACTCCAGGGCAGAGCAGGAGCGGCTGGCACAGAGGTTTGGGGGTGGAGAGGGAGGAGGAAGAAGCCATGGGCGGGCCAAGATGGTAGGCCTTAGAGATCAGTCAGAGACATCATTGTACAGACAGGCAGCATGAGACCCTGCAAGGGGTAGGGACAGAGCAGGTCACACAGCAAGGCAGACAGGCCATCAGCTCCTGGCTCAGAGCTGTACCCTGGGCTACACTGTCTGGGTGCAGTCAGTTCAGTGTGGCTCTGGGATTGAGCTCCTGGGCCATGCCCAGGTGTTGTGGGCTTGTGTGGTCCAGGTGAAGGCACTGGGACAGGCAAGTGAGAGCCCGACCCCTCGCCAAGCAGCACCATCAACCCATCCCAACCACATGCTGTTACTTCCTCAGTCCCAGGATCCAGGCCGGGCTGTGATCATGTTACCGAAAACTCGGCACTTGTCCACAAGGCCGAATCAGAAAAATGAGGACAATGTTTTGGGGATGAGGAAAGAGATTTTACTTTGCTGGCAAAGGAGGAAAAATGGTAGACCTTCTCATCTCGAAATCCAAATTTCCTGAACATGGGCAGAAATACAGAGCTTTTAAAGGGAGGGCTTCTCAGTTCTGGGCTATTGTGGTTAACTATTCTATTCTCATCTTTGCCAAAGACAAAGCCTGTGAGCCAGCCAGCAGCGCCACCTGGGATAAGAACAAAAGGCCTTCTTCCTGCTCCTCCCTACCACTGGCCTGAGGCAGGGATGCGGATTTCAGTTAAAAGAGTAAGGGAAGTTTCAAAGAGACAGAAAATCATTTTTTTTCCAGGCTATTTCGTTTTACAATCAGAGGAGGGAGCTGCAGACCCAGTCCCAGGGGGAGCACACAGCCCTGCACGGGACAGTCTCCTGCCGGATGCTGTGATGCACGTCTGAGTGTGGGAAACGGAGGCCTCGTGTACCGTGTGCCACCCAAGGCGAAATGCAACAAGGGCAATTTCAATAGGGCCCCTGTTCTGCGCTCTCCAGACAGTGAACAGGATTTATGTTCTAACCGAAGGCTAGCAATAAGCACACCAATACATACATAACACGATGTCAAGGAGGGAAAGGTGAGATGAAGAAACACAGAACACAGAGGGGTGGGCAATTTTAGCAGAGAGCAGGAATGGCTGCTTCACAGAAAGCCCCACGGGCCTGACTGGCTGGGCAATTTCGATCAAGTCTGTTCCCTCCTCTGCCTCTAGTTGCACCACTGGGAATCAAGCTGGATCATCTGTGAGAGCCACTCTTGGCCAGGCCATTAGAGGGGCCCGAAGACCGCTGGGAAAAGAGCCTCAGGCAGGAGCAGCCCAGCCCACTCGGCCCTTCCGAAGAGCCTCCTCTGATCCGCCCACTTGGCTCGGGCCAAGGAGCCAGGTAAGAGCTGAGGAGCCCTGGGGCCTTGGCATTGCACAAGATCTAGCCTGGGAGGTGGAGGTGACTCGCTTGAGGGTGTCAGGATCCAGGAAACAACAGCCTGGGGTGAGGGCAGAAATCTGGGGATTCCCTGCCCTGCCTTGCCTAGAATGATGGACAGGTCTTTCCTGAGCAACTCCCCACGGAGAGTCCGTCGGCTCTCCGGGAGGCCCCAGTTACAGCCAAGCAGCTGAGAGGTGCTGAAGGACTTGCCAGAGCCTATTTCTTCCCAGCCTAGGCCTCCTGGTCCACATATGGGGGAAGGGATGGGACTAGACAGTCTTCAATGTTCCCTGCAGCTCTGAATTCCTGTTTTGTTGAGTTTGTTGCCAGAGGCCCACAGCCTCTGATGGTTCCCTGGGCGCTCAAGACAGGAGTGAGTGACAGATTTTGAAATGGGGGGGTCAGGGAAGGGTTTGCAAGGTTTAGCAAATGAAAATACAAGATGCTCCATTAAATTTGAATTTCAGAGTAGCAATCAATAATTTTTTAGTGTAAACATGTCCCAAATATTCCTTATGCTAAAGAATTATTCACTGTTTACCTGAAATTCAAATTTAACTGGATGCCTTGTACTTTGGCAATTCTAGGTAAGGAAGGTGATTGGAGCTGGTACTTTAACAGAGGAAGGTCCTAGACTCTCAGACAACTAGAGCTATTGCCACCTGCCTTGATGTCTTCTGGGTCCCTTATTCATGGACTTCTGGATGCTTTGTTGCAAGGTAGGGGAATGGGGGGGAGAACCCAGGATTGGGGAAAACCAAGAGCTACGGAGGGAGGCAGCACCTGAACTCCTCCTGCCCCTCAGTCAGCTAATCTCACCACGTCCCTCCCCATGTCTCCTGCATAGCCCAGCCTACTCTCAAACTCTACACCCTCTTCCGGCCCCGCCTCTTTCCCTCCTATACAAACTCTACCCACAGCCTCCTCCAGGAGCCCTTCCTTAGCTGTTCTTTAGCATCATGACGGCCTCCTCTCAGTTCCCGGGTGCTGTCAGTCACACTTCAATCAACTGAGCACCCTCTCTGGAGCAGGCCCTGGAGCAAGCTGTGGACACACACAACAGTGATCAGGACAGACATGGCCCCTGCCTCCCTGGAGCACACAGTGCAATGCAGAGACAGACACACAAACAATCACACAACCAGGAGAGGAGTAATTGCCCTTTCACTGGGACTGACTGGTCCACGTGACTGGAAGCTTCCTGCAGGCAGGGGCCACATTCCATTGTGTTCAGTCACCACAGAGCAGGCTTCAATGAACAGCAGTGAATGACTGCCAGTGCTAAGGGAGAACAGAGCAGGGAGGGCCTTCCAGGAAATCTTCCCTGAAGAGGGAAGGCATTGGAGTTGGAAAAAGGGCCTTCCAGATGGAGGAAACAGCACAGGAGAAGGCCTAGAGCGTGCCATGAAAGAACAAGGGTGGGGTGGGGCTGGCGTGGAGGAGGATCAGTGGGGATGAGGCTGAGAGGCCACCATACAAAGAGCCTGAACGAGGCAGCCCCAGCTCATGCTGCGGTGAGGTCAGCATGGTGGCATGCCCTTGCTCAGAGAGGCTGGCCCTGTGAGATTCTGTGTTTCTAGAGGGCAGGAACTGGATCATCCTCTTCTCTCATCCCCTCTAGTACTGGGCTGAGCCCTGACCCAGGAGATGGATTGATAGAGAGCTGATGGCAGGGAAATAACGCCCTGTGGTAGCTCCGCTTAGGCTGGGAGGACCAGTCACACCACATTGTTCTCTGTCCTCAGCATCCAATGTTGCTTGGGGCAATTTTTAGTAGGTAACACAATCACTCTGCAATGTTAGAAAAGGTGAGTGACTTTCTCCTCTTTATGGAGGTCCCTGTGGTTTCAGCATCTGTTTGGCTGGGCCCTTTCACAGCTATGGTCTGGGACAGTGCAGTGGCAGTGACAGGGCCATGTCTACTTATCCTTCGCTGAGCCCCGACTGAATGAGCCAGGTCTCCTACAGACATCATCTCCAGCATCCAGATTAAAGAAGAAACTGAGGCTCAGGGAGTTTAAATGCTAGTGGCTAAGCCAGGATTTTAACAGATTTGTCTAACGCTGAGGCTCAAGCTCCTTCTGTTATACTGAGCTTCCCCCGTTTTTTGAAGTAATCTCTGAGATATTATTAATACTCATTTGTGGCACTCAGAAACTCATTCCAGGTTTATCCCATTTTGATCTTTATGACTTATGTTGCAGATGCCATCAGAGCTGTTGCTTGTCTGTGATCTTCTGTAGTGCCTTTTGCCCAGAGCAGTAAACTGTGGAGGGAGGGAGGATAGCAGGAAGACAGGTTTGAGACTGGCTCCTCCTGGGGTTCACTGGCACTTTCCCCAGTCGCCCCACCCTTCCTCCAGCCTGCCACCCTGCCCTGAGTCACGTCTCTGGACAGCTAAGCCCTGTGCACGCACACAGCATTTCTCTGCAGCCCTGCTCACACCTCCGCCCATGCACCACCCTCCACGTGGTCCTGGAAGTGCTTTGCTACCTCAAGGTTTTTAGTGGCCAAAATCTGAGGCTACCTCGGCGAAGAACCTTCATGGGTCATCAGTGTGCCATGTCTCCCCTGCTAGACTGTGAATGCCTCAAGTGCAGGGACCTTTCGTCCTCTCATCTGTGTGCTCAATAAGCACCTACTGTGTGCCAGGCACAGTGCTGGGTCCCAGGGCACAATTGGGGCTGATATGCAGCTAGCACAAAATGGTACAGCTGTAACTGCTCTGAGACCTCCAAGTGCTCCACCACCCTGGCTGCCCCTGGGTGCACTTCCTGGGCCTCCTCGCAGTCCTTCAACTAAAGGGCTAATGCCTGGCATACCGGGGGGTCTCCGGGAACTCAGGCCACATCGACTCATGTCTTAGATCTCCCTGGCCTCTCCAGGTGCATGCCTGGTACAGGGCAGGTCCTCACTGAGATAGACATGTGGCAGTTTTCATGATGATTCATCTGATGATGGCCCTGCAGAATATAAAGTACTGTTGGGTACAGACATGTACAAGACCTTGAGAGCCACTCTGTGACAGTCTCTTCAGAGTCAAGTTTGGCCATGGGCAAATTCCTTGTCACCCTTTCCTCTTTTTCTACAGATTTCAGGATCCAGTCAGTCCTGTCTCTCCCTTTTTTTTTCTTTTTTTGTAGCATCTGTATCACTAATGGACTTGTGGCTTTGGTGGCAGGTGTCACTTCCCTGGAACCTGTGGACTTTTCATCAACTCCATCCAAGAACTTTGACAGGAGCCTGAAGCCTGGTTAAAGTCCCTGTCTTTTGGTGGAGGCTTACTGAGTTTCTGATTATGCCAGCTTCCGGTTCCAAGGTCATTGCCAGCTCTTAGCTCATGGGCAGAGCTGAGATCTTTGACATGCTGAGTACCCAGCTCGGGTTTCCAGGTCTGCCCTCTCTCCAGGTGTCCTCACACATCCTGGGATAGTCTTCTAGGACCTGTCCTTGAGTAGTGCTCACGGTGGCAAAAACACAGCAACGAAAGCAGATGCAAATGTTTCTGAGCAGAAGGAAGGAGGGTTTTGCACTCCTGGACCAGGACTAGAGCAAGGTTATGTATTAAGAGTGTGGACTTTAGATGATTCAATTAAGATTATATGTGGAAAGCCCTTATTTCATTGTCTGGGTGCTCATTGTGCTCATTGTGCTCATTGTACTAGGTGCTCAATAAATTACAACTATCATTAAAGGCATTGTGATGAGACCAAGATTTGTTATGGTGATTGATGGTATGGTAAAAGTGGTGACTATTTTTTTTTTGAGAGATGAAGTCTTGCTATATTGCCCAGGCTGGTGTCAAACTCCTGGGCTCAAGTGTTTCTCCTGCCTCAGCCTCCAGAGTAGTTGAGACTATAGGTTCACAGCACCACACCTGGCTAATTTGTTTTTTATTTGTTCAGAGATGGGTCTTGCTATGTTGCCCAAGTTGGACTCAAGCTCCTGATCTCAAGTGATCCTCCACCTCAGCGTACCAAGTAGAAGGTGGTGATTCTTGGTCATCATTATGGAGTTATCACTAGCAGTGTCAACAATAGTTTTCCTTAACCAGGGAATGGTATCTCTCTCTGGAGATATTCACAGTAGGTGTGTGGATCAGCATTTGAGATTCCTTGGCCTTGACCTTACCTCTATACACTTCAGGGAGAGTCAAGAAGAAGAGGAGATATGCCCTATGGGTAACTCCCAGTTTGGTTATGGAGACAACATTCAGAGACACAAAAGAATCATGGAACAAGACCTCCCTGACTTGACCTGGGAGCCAAGGGCTTGGGAAAGGGAGACCACAGGGTTTAAGCGTGGGAAGGCCAGGATGAGTGAGCTTCAGACCTTCCTGGCCTCCCCCAACTGCTTCAGAGGAGTTTTGGATGGAACTGCAGCCCGGGCACAACGGAGCCCGCTATTAAGCACACAGAACCAGTGTCGGAGATCTTTGAATCACAGTGAACATAAATATCTGCAGACCAGAGAGCCAACCTTCAAAAAGGTAAACTGTGGAAACCACGGAGGAGAGGATTTTAGACCCTCTGTCAACCACATTCCAGGTCCTGTCATTTACCCGAAGGTCTGTGAGCCCATGGCTGGTTGGCGGTAGATGGTGAGCAGGAGAAACCTGCATGGATTCACTGGCCCAACCAGCCTCCTTTCGTTCCAACAGTGTCCAACAGCTGAAAGATGAGGAGAGTTGAGGATGTTATTTTGCAATATCATATTTGAATGATTACCTTGTGCCAGGTACTGTACTCAGCACATTACATGAATTAGCCCATCTAATCTCCCCACAATCCTATAAAACAGACATCATTATTACCCTTATTTTACAGTTGCAGAAACTGAGAGTCATAAGGTTAAGTAAATTAACAAGTGATAGAATTAGGATTTGACTCTAGGGTTGTGTATTCCAAACCATCCCTCTTATCCACTGCAAGGCCCTAATCTGCATTGGTATTTAAGGAAGGCCCCAGGCAAAGGCATCCATAGTACATTTATGTACCAAATGGAGGAATGTTTACTCAGTAGAATAAACATTCTACTACCCTGGTTAGTGGGTGGGAGCATCTGTGGATATTCTACTGGATTAAGATACCATTCTACTGTTGGGTAGAACAAAACCATCTGGCAGCAAGGCCACATGCCTGTGGGAAAGCAGTGAAATGGCTCATTTAAAGTTCTTCCTGATGTAAGTCCCCTGGGGAAGATGTGTGGTCCAAGGCCTGGAAAGCAGGTGCTGCGGGCCTGATGGCTGTGGGAGAGAGGCCCTGGCTCTTAGACTGGACTTCGAAAGGTGCTGGTGTCCATAAGGGTGCTCCCAAATCAAGGGTCTGTTAAAAGAGGTAGGTCAGGAACCGGAAAGGGAGTGTGGCCACCAGAGAAAGCCTTAAGTTTCTTCCTGGAGTCAATTAGCACCTAGAGAACAAGTGACACCTTATTCACAAGCTGTTCAGTAGGTCACACTCCACTCTGTTCATTTCCCTTGTCATCTCTGTCTGAACAACCTTGTTACAGTCACTTTAAGGATTTTAAAGGGATGCATTTTTTTTATTTCAGCATATTATGGGGGTACAGATGTTTAGGTTACGTGTGTTGCCCTTGCACCCCCCTCCCCCCTTAAGTCAGAGTTTCAAACATGTCCATTCTTTCGGTGGTGCGCATTGCATTCTTTTTGTATGCATATACCCATCCCCTCCTCCCTCCTCCCCCTTCCCTCTCCCCCTCCCCCCAAAAGGGATGCATTTTTAAAGATAATATTTAAACTTTTTTTTTTTTTTTTTGAGACAGAGTCTCACTTTGTTGCCCAGGCTAGAGTGAGTGCCGTGGCATCAGCCTAACTCACAGCAACCTCAGACTCCTGGGCTCAAGCAATCCTACTGCCTCAGCCTCCCGAGTAGCTGGGACTACAGGCATGTGCCACCATGCCCGGCTAATTTTTCTATATATTTTTAGTTGTCTGATTAATTTCTTTCTATTTTTAGTAGAGACGGGGTCTTGTTCTTGCTCAGTCTGGTTTCGAACTCCTGAGCTCAAACAATCCTCCCGCCTCGGCCTCCCAGAGAGCTAGGATTACAGGCGTGAGCCACCGCGCCCGGCCTAATATTTAAACTTTTTAAACAAATAAATAAACAAACTGTTTCAAAGAATAGTTTTAGATTTACAAAAAAGTTGGGAAGATTGTATAGAGGGTTCTTGTATCTCCCCGCCCACTCTCCTCTAGTGTTAACATCTTATATTTGCCACAGCTAATGAGCCAATATTGATACCTCCCTAGTGCTGCCCTGGGATGACCTTATCTTTACACATATTCATTTAATCCACACATCATCCCACCAGGTCAGCATCATTAGCCCATTTTACCAACAAGAAAACCAAGGTTTGGGAGTATGTGTCACAGCTACTCAGAAGGCTGAGGAGGGAGGATTGCTCGAGCCCAAGAGTTCGAGTTCAGCCTGGGCAACATAGCACTAACTAAAGCCCATACTTTACGCAGACTTCCTTAGCTTTTACCAATGTCTTTTTTCTGTCCTGGATTTCTATCCAAGATACTACATTACATTTAGTCATCATGTCTCCTTACCTTCTTGCTGGTCTGAGACAGCTGCTCAGATTTTCCTTGTTCTTGGTGACCTTGACAGTCTTGAGTATCGGTCAGGTATTTTGTAGACTGTTCCTCAGTTTGGGCTTTTTGGTGTTTTTCTCATGATTAGATTGGAGTTAGGAGTTCTTGGGAGGAAGATCACAGAGATAATTCTCATTGCATCATATCAAGAGTACATTCATGACACATCACTGTTAATATTAAACTCGATCACATGGCAGAGTTAGTGATTGTCAGATTTCTCCACAGCAAAGTTACTAGAAGGATGCATTCTGTGTCATACCAACCCAGCTCATTGAGAAGGGAGGAACAGTCCACCTGGGAGTCTGCATGGTGGTAGTAGTAATCAGTAAGAGAACCCACATGGAAGGTAAATCTCAGAAGGTAGCATTCGAGTTCTGGATTCAGCTGCCCCATCTCAGCCTCTAAGGCTAGGGGCTCTATTAGCATTAGCAGGAACCAGATCTAATTCATTTCCGTGATCCCAATACCTAGCACAAGATTGTCTGTTGAATGCATTATCAGATTTCTTTTCTTTTGCAAATGATTTTTTTTATGAGGTGAAACTCACATAATATAAAATGAGCCATTTTAAAGTGTACATTTCAGTGGCATTTAGTATATTCACAGTGTTAAGCAACCACCACCCCTATTGTTCCAAAACATTTTCATCATGTTAGGTTGGGACAAGGAGGGAGGGGAACAGATGCTTTGTCTTGGGGGGGGTTCCATTGAGAAATAGATGACGTTAGGAGATGCTTTGTCTACTAGGAGGAACAAATTGACCAGAAGGGGGGCTTCCAAGAAAGAACAGATGATGTGTCAAAGAGTCCCCAAGGACTGACCAGATATTTGGTCTACAATAAGGAGTCTCTGAGGACTGATCAATCAGAAAGAGGTAGAAAGGCCACAAAGTGGAGATATGACAAAGATCACAAATGAGGGTCTTTGGAGCATTCGTATAAGGTGACAGAATCATCAAGTGACCTACCCTCATTAACATAGTAAAAATCACACCCACCAGTGCCATGACAGTTTACAAATACCATGGCAACCCCCAAAATTGCCTTACAAGAATAGAAAAGGGGAGGATTCGCCATTCTAAGAATTTCTCCACCTTTTTCCAAGAAAAACCATGAATATTCCACCCCCCACTTAACATAAAATTAGGGAATCAGCATAAAAGGGAAAATCTTGTTAAACTCGGAGTCTCCTCCACTGGAGGGGGTTGACCCATTCCTTCTCTGGAACGTACTATGGCTTAAAAACTTTTGCACTTTGCTTGCCTCTGCCTGGTCTGATTACTTGTTCCGACGACTCAGCACCAGTAACCATTCCTCGGTACTGGGAACCAAGAACCAGGGAACACGAAGACATGACTTCTGGTCCCCACATCTGACAATCACTCCAAAAGTAAACCCTGTACTCATTAAGCTATCACTCTCTATTCTCCCCACCCCTCAGTCCCTGGCAACCACTAATCTGCTTTCTGTCTCTATGGATTTATTTATTCGGATGTTTCATATGTATGGAATCATATAACATGCGACCTTTTGTGTCTGGCTTCTTTCACCCAGCATAATGCTTTTGTAGCATGTATCAGAACTTCATTCCTTTTTATGGCTGAGTAATATTCCATTGTATGTATGCCACATTTTGTTTATCCATTCATCTGTTGATGGACATTTGGACTATTTCCACCTTTTGGCTGCTGTGAATAGTAGGCTATGAACAATTGTGTGTAAGTATGTGAGTGTTTGATTTCAATTCTTTTATGTGTATACTAATGCATGATTGGATTTTTAAAGAAGATGCTATTTCTTCACAGGTTTTTAAAAAGCTGATCAAACTTACAGCTCTGGTTATAGAGCCATAAGGGAAGTCTGTCTTGGTCCTGGTTCAGATTATCACCTCATCAATAGGTTGGATAGAGACATGGTGCACATATACCAAGTTCACCCATGACAAGAAACCAGGAAGGAGAGCTAAAAATCACAATGCAAATGTATAAAAAGGGCTAAGGCTTGTATGTGGTTTCTTCAAAAGATTGTCTAAACACAGGATATGGGAGAACTGGTTTACCAACAATGATACAAAAAGGAGCGCAGAATTTGAGCTGACCACAAGCTCTACATGAGCAAAGGCAGTGGCTGCCAAATAAGCAAATGCGCATGTAGACTGCATTAACAGAGATATAGCATCCCGAACGGAGAGAGGGACTGCCCTACCCTGCTGCACACTCAGCCAGACCCACCTGGAGCTCTGGGGCCTCTCTGACACGTTGGAGAATGCTCCGGATCATGAGAAGGTGATAAAACTACAGAGGCCTGAAAACCAGGTCATGTGACAAGTGGGCAGAGGAGCCAAGTGGAAGCAAAGTGGCTGGGGCAGGGGTCTTTGCCTCCCAGGGTCTTCAGGGATAACCCCCAAAGAGGAAGGCTTTTTTCCAGGCAGGGAGTGAGTTCCCTTCCCTTAAGGGTTGGGTGTGCAAAGGGAGCAGAGACGAGACTCAGAAGGACATCAGGTGAGTCCAAGGAATCCTGGGAGTCAGGTGACTGACCTGTCATTTTCATATTGAGAAACTATTTAGCCTGAGAGGAAGGGACAGGCAGAGAGAATGAACCTCCTTGGTGTTGGTTTTGTCTCCTCCTCCTTTTCCTTCTCTGTCTCCTCTCTTCCTCTTCCCCACCTCTCTCCCCCTTTCCCTGCAGGCTGGACCCAGCACCAGTCCGTGCTGGGACCACACAGCTAAGTCCCAACAAAAGTTAAGGATTTTTGTTAGAGTGATGGGCTAAAATCAACCGGGTAGAATTTAACTGGCTGGCTTGTGAAAACCCAGGAAGATGCTTGTACCATTGCGGTGAGTAAAAAAAAAGCAGGATATACAATTATCTATACACATTATGGCTAAGTTAAAATACATAGAAACCCTGGTATAAAACACAACAAAATCTTAACATCCATTATTTGTATGATTCAGGATGGTCGAGATTTTTCATTTTCTGTTTTATATTTTTTCTGTATTTTTCAAATGCTCTGCAATGAAGAGGCGTTATTTCTAGAGTCAGAAAAAACAAAACCCTTTGTTTAACACTTGAGAGCTAATTTAACACGGCCAGCTGCGTGGCGCCCCCTCCCCTTCCCTACTCTCCTAGTCCCCTAGACCTCCCCACCAGGACCGTGTTCCCGGCAGACACTTGGGAAATTTTGGTAAACACATGACGTCTTGCTTGAAGAGCCATGCAAATAAGTGATTCTAGGACAGGAAGGAGAGCCCTCGCTCACTCTCAGGTAGAAAAGACCCGAAGGGTGGGGAGCCCACAGATGGGCGCAGCCGTTGGTGTTGGGCAATCCCCAGGGCGGAGCAGGCCTCTCCCCTCACGGCGAGGGCTGCAGTTCCGAGCTGCAGTTGGCATCGGCCTGCACGGGCCCAGCCCTGGCAGGAACGTGGGCTGCCTAGAGGGATCCTGAGGAGCCCGGGCGGTGTGTGCTCCTCAGTCTCCTGACACTGCCAAGTGAGAACACAGATTCACGGAGCACCTCCCTAGGGTGCTTCACACACAGTCATTTAATCCGCACACCATCCCACCAGGCCAGCCAGCATCATTGCCCCATTTTACCAACAAGAAAACCAAGGTTTGGTGGCTACTTGGAAGCTGAGGAGGGAGGTATATACACTTGAGCCCAAGAGTTCAAGTTCAGCCTGGGCAACAGAGCAAGAGCCCGTTTAAAAAAAAGGAAGAAAAAAAGAGAACAGGAGAGGTGAGGGGAGGGGAGGCGAGGGGAGGGGAGGGGAGAAGAGAAGAGAAGAGAAGAGAAGAGAAGAG